>CM055909.1:34857744-34935244 GCA_029582155.1 Panopea generosa | reverse complement strand
TTGTATCGTTACTGATGTTTGTTTTAATGAGATCTATACGCAGTGTTTTACTTCAAATGTTTATATGTAAGCATTTGTATTATTTTTCACTTAAATTTGATTTTGTTTTATCCCAAGTGTATACGAGGGGTTATTCAGAAGTTCGTCGACAAATTTCATAATATGAAAAAGACATGTCGGATTAATTTGGAGTTGTATGTGTATTATATTTAACATAACTTCAAACCGTACGTAAAATATGTCAGAAGAAATATATAACCAAATAAAATAGTTACATGTCATGTACGCGTATCAGGTCAGATTTACGTTACGTCGTTGCAACGTCAATTTATTTCACAAGTAATTTCCCTACTCTTGCTTCTTGATCCACTCATACTTGTTAGCAATCGAGGAACCCGGTGATACCTCTTAAGGACTTGTTATTCATTCTTTTTTATCATGTGCCTTTTACCGTAACCTAGACTTAGTTTGCAAGATAGATCATGAATTGTATTATGGCGATCCTTATTGAGGCACCTTTTACCGCGTTAATGTGACGTTGACGCGATTTTGACACAGGGCGACCACACCTGGTATGATCCATAATTGTTTCTCATTCCTCCCTGTACCATTTGTGCCATTTTATAGACTACAAAACACACAACCAATAACTTTGTCGGAGCTTTACTAAGCATATATATCGCCTGAATCAGTGTTTTGCTAATATTGACACAAAACTGTATTTCCGCTCATTAATTCACCTTTTCCTCAAACGGAAGTTTTGCTTATGAACGAATTTGGCATTTTTATGTAAGTTTAATTAAACTCCTTACACTTGCGCGCCATACTATTACTGGAATGACCTATGGAGACATTGACGACGTGTCATCAATAATATATGATTTACCGCGAGTTTTACAGGGAAATCATTGTTTTTTCCCACATATTTGTCTGTCAAATTGTTCAACATTTTGAACTGCGGCACTAAACTTGTATACATGTTGCTATGGAGACAATAACATTGTTATTAACTAAAGAAATGCACTAAAATACTGCACATCAATGACAAATACACCAATACTTCAGTTGTGCAAAATATAGCGCTGTACTTGCATAAATATGGATTTTATTAAATTTGTCCACGAACTTCCGGATAACCCCTCGTACATGTTGCATGTATCTTTAATCGTAAGTATTAGATTACATTTATAATTTATTCGGGAACGTGTATGCATGTTAAGAGTCCTGCTACTGCTGCTATTACTACTACTACTAATACTACTACTTCTACTACTACTACTTCTACTACTACTATTTCTACTACTACTACTTCTACTACTACTACTACTACTACTACTACTACTACTACTACTACTACTACTAGTACTGCTACTGCTTCTGCTACTGCTACTGCTACTACTACTACTACTACTACTACTACTACTACTACTTGTACCACTACTACAACTACTACCACTTCTACCACTACTACCACTACTACCACTTCTACTATTACTTTTACTACTACTACTACTACTACTACTACTACTACTACTACTACTACTACTCTACTACTACTATTACTACTACTACTACTACTACTACTACTACTACTACTACTACTACTACTACTACTACTACTACTACTACTACTACTACTACTACTACTACTACACTATTACTACTACTACTACTACTACTACTACTATTACTACTACTACTACTTTTACTACTACTACCACTACTACTTCTACTACTACTTCTACTACTACTTCTACTACTACTACTACTACTTCTACTACTACTACTACTACTACCACTTATATTGTTTAAGGATGAACACATGTCCGTGGATGTTCCAAGAGAAGAAAATCAGCTACCAAATGATGATGACAATGTACACTACAACGCGTATCAAAGATGGCTACTGTCCTCACAAAAGGGGCTCTCAACGGGCTGTATCAGACATAAGAAGATAATTGTGACATCAGTGTACCTAGTGCTGGCCTTATTGTATTTCGTGTACTTTGGTTATGCTATGTGGTACGAGTGAGTATATTCATGAATTCATCGAACCGTAATATAATAGTTGTAATTTCAAAATGATTAGTTTTTATTAAAATTGGTTGGCATTTAGTTGTCATGCCAACCGTATTACTATTTCAACAATATTTTTTAAAGTTTTTAGACCGCGGCGTGGTCTAGTGGTAGAGCGTCCGCCTCGCATGCGGAAGGCCGTGGGTTCAATCCCCGGCCGGGTCATACCAAAGACTTTAAAAATGGTACTAGAAGCTTCCTCGCTTGACGCTCAGCATTTAGAGGAGAGTTCTATGTCTGGTCGGCCCGGTGTCAGTATAATGTGACTGGGTGGGGTATCATACCATGTGTCTGCGGCATGATACTCCAGTGTGACAGCGCTTTGAATACTGTCTCAAGTAGACACCGTCGCGATATGACTGAAAAATTGTTGAAAACGACGCACAATACAATACAATACAATACTAAAGTTTTAATTAAATACTTAAAAACTTGACTTAAGTTTGACTGGTTGTGGAAATATTATCCAATATCAATGAAACCAAAAGAAGTTTTACTGGTGCAGGGATCAGTCTTACACCATGATCACAAGTATGCTTTACTTTGATTTAGATGTTTGATTATTTAAGCTTGTTAAGTGTATATTCAGACTTGCTGATGAATCAGGAGCCTGTTATATATGTATATACATGTCAATATATTTCTGATGGACAAGCTAACAATGTGTTACATTCACAGGTAGCTTATAGCGTGATGTTTACAAACAATGCACACTCATATCTGAAGTAATTTCAAAAAAACTGATCAAGGATTTTTCCGTTAGGGTGTCAGCACATACTTCTCATAACAACCTTGATACGGGAAATGTTCAAGACTATTACAGCGCATAGAAAGTTATTTTTTTATATTTTAGATTGGGCGACGAGGGATCCTGGAGACTGCTCGGGTTTACCGTTTTTGCCGTATTTCTGATCATTTTGGTCAAATTGTGTTCGATCTACAATACAGAAATTGATAACTGCTGGGCCAATGGCCAGGATTTCAGAAATTCCAGAGGTTTTCAAATATTTCTAGGATTTATGAAATGGTACTTTTTTTATCATAATTGACCATCATGTTCTTATGCTTAACTATTTATAATCAAGCAAACAAGTGTTTTCATGTACATACAATAAGCCACGGAAGTTCCAAGCTTCACCTGTAATACATGTATATTAAAATCAAATAAACTGTGTACTACTTTAAGACCTACATAATTCCAAACATTTAATATCTAGAGGGACTGCTAAATAAGTCAAAATGATTTATCTCTCTTGCCAAAGCGTTCATCTACGCAAACCATAATGCATAATAAAAACAGTTTAGTATGAGATTACGTTAACATTTGATTTGTATCTGTTCAATGAAATAAAAATAGATCGAAACATTTAAATAGATACAAGATACATCATTTTATTTATAGTCGTCTTGAGATATAACACAATAAACATTAGCTAGCCATTGACCGACAGAGCTGGTTCCCATTCGGAACACCTCGCTAAATTCTCCTGCACAAAAAGTGCGAGTAGAGCCCCAGGAGTTCCGAATGTGCTGGTTCCCTATCTAAATATGGATAACACCTGCTGTGGAAGCATGCCGTCACAGGTATTTAAACCCCAAACTTTTCTATAAAAAGAAATGGGAGGAGCCTAATTTCAAATGGTGGCACTTTCTTGCAACAATGTTGAATTGGGAGATGTTTTTCTGTAAAACATAGTAACAAAGTTGTCATTATTTTCAAAAAGAAGTGCAGTTGTAGGGACATATTTTGTCTTTATAAAAATACCCTTTATTCACAAAAGCTCCCTGAAACAAAGTAGTAAAAGTCCTTACAAAATTGAAATATCAAGGAAAATTTGCTAAATATTTGAATTGTGAACCCTGTCTGACCCCTGTCACGTGGTGTAAACAGCAACACTTGCTTGGAGATGTGTATAACCCACTTTGAGGAGCCATGCAGTGTTTGATATCTCAGAGTAGAATAATGTGTTTGACTTTCAGTTTGTAAATTACATGTTTAGGAAGTTTAATCTTCATAATATATCTGCCTTTGACATATTATAAACAAATGATTATACATTGTAGTTTATGGTTTATCTCAGATACATGCATACATGCTTTTTTATTTGGATGCAAATAAGTAATTATTCACACTAACCTTGGTTGATCATTGATTTGAATCCCATAATTCACAATAGCTTCCTTTTGGAAATAACTTTAAGTTTTGTTTTTTTTAGCAAATAAATGTCATTTTATTGTTTATACAGTTCTTATATCACAGCCTTCAATTAAAACCACTTAGTGCTATATAGGTGGCATTGGATGTATGTGTATGCACCATGTACTTTGTTCAAAACACAACTTGGCATAATTTAGATCTTGGTTGGTTCAATATTCTTTGCTTTTGTTATTACATAATTAAGTAGGAACCAAACTCCTACATTTGAAAACATATTCCGGTATTTTCTGTATCTACGTTTTGGTAAATGACTGTTTCTTTGATTAGGAAATGAAAATTCACCTAGCCAAAACTGATGTTGAAATGTTATAAACGGACATGAAAACAATATCCACATTTATTTTCATCATCATCATCAGCATCAATAATCATGTTATCATTTTCCCCATCTGTGCCTCTATTTTTGTCCTGATTGCCATCTGACAATAAATATTCCTGCAAGTATGTTCTGTTTCTAACTATAGTTATTTTCATCAACATTAATTGACCAGTCTGGTGTAACTAAATGATCCTCAAAATCACACTCATTATAATCAAATAAATGGAATAATATACAAAACTGTTCCCTCGAAACCTTCAAAGTATTTCCGTGATTTTCTTCCATTTGTAAGTTTTGCCAGGGAAATTGTGAACCTAAATGGAACGGGTCATTCTATTATGTCAAAGGGGTTTCTGTATTTTTCAATCTTTGTATGTTTTGTCTCACAAATAATTGTTTGCCCTTTACTTGTGTCCAAGCAATTAATTTACAATTCATTACAACATGTATGCCTGTTTGATATTATTAGTCCATAATAAATAAGATAAACCATTTTTCATAAATAGTTTCATTCTCTCTAAGTAAATAATGTACTAATCCATGGAACTTGACCCAAATAATTTCACTTTATCTCTTTGATCATGACCAGAGATGTGTTATATGTAACCCAGCATGATACTGTTAATTGGATGTGCCTAATTAGCAATTTTGTTTATTATGCATGCAGATAAGATGTCCATTGCAATATATTTGAGTGCTGTGTTTGCTGTACTAAATCTGGGGAAACCTTTATTTTAATCCATAATACTGAGGAACCTGCACGTACAATAAACATTGTTGCTTAGATTAACTTCCATAATATCAATGAAATATATTTACAAAAAATTCAGTGTGTGTTAACTTGTAACAGGCAGTATCCTTTATGGCTATGCTGGTAGTTACAGCTTATGTTGGACATGAGTATTATCAAATAACTGTAGTAAACTTGTCGGCTGCTAGTGATAAGCCCCGCCTATAATACTGTGTGTAGCTGCTACCGGCGATGGGCCTTTAAGGAATCACATACCTGTGTGGACCAGCTTCATATGTTATTGTAAATGAATGGGGACATCAGAGGACTCTGAAAAGTATACAGTAGCACGAGCGATGAAACGTTGTCAGATTTATTTATATTCATTTATCCTAGCTCGATTGCGAAGAAAGCGAGGAGCTTTTTGTCATACGCTGTTGAGTCTATATCATGCGAATATAAATCATCTTAGGTGATGCTTTGAGAGATCATCGGCCAGTAGCCTAAAAAACTGTTCCCATTCTTTTTTTATATATAGAAGTCAGATTGAAACTGAAGCATGCACATGTAATAAATGTCTAATTGTATTGTTTAATGTAACATAAGTATTCGGACTTTTACCTTGTAGCGGAACAGAATAACTCCATTATACATTGCATGGATATACTTTAATACAATGTTACGATTTCCTGAATAACCATATTATTGACAATGTTTAAGTTCATTACATTACATGCTGAAATATGAGTTTGTCCATTGGTTACCCTTGCTAAGAATGTGTGTTTTTTTCTGTTTTCTTCTTCTCCAGGTTTTTGCGTGTGGGCGTTTTTGTCACCGTTGTGGTATATGTGATACTTGATATAGCGCTAGATCAACCTGGCAACCTGATATCAGTGGCGGGACTCGCCTTATACATCCTTATATTCTACGTGACATCTATAAATCCAGCTAAGGTAAGTGCCAAGTCGCCTACTAGTAGAGTTAATGTGGTCAAGTGGTGAGTATGCTTGCTCCAAGACCCAGATGTCCCAGGATCGATTCCCGGTTGGGTTTCGTTCAAAGTTTTTCAAACGCACTCCTATAGTACCGTATTCGGGCAAGTTGCAGTGTCAGCAGTTGCAATCTTTCGGATAGTAGTTTAAAGCAGTTCGTCCGTGTACGGGGAGAGTCATACTCGGTGCGCGTAAAATCTTTCACTGAACTTCTGTGTTAATCAGTGATTTGTTATCTGTACATATGTTAACGACTTTCCTTATGTCCTTATGACAAATGAATGGGAAGAGTTATACATTAAAAGATAATACAATAAATGATATTGACATTTCTGAGGTGTAAGTAATGTCATGCTGTTTTTCCTGCACACTGCAGTATATATTAGGTGTTCTGGAAATACGATTGAGTTGTTTTATATCTTACAAAGGTAAACTGGCACACGGTGTTCTTGGGTATAGCACTGTTCGTCCGTGTACGGGGAGAGTCATACCCAGTGCGTGTAAAATCTTTCACTGAACTTCTATGTTAATCAGTGATTCATATGCCCGTAAACCTGTGCACTTTGTGCCTGTGTGTGATGAGGATGTTGCAGTATAAGTAGATAGATAGGTTATAGTTTTGTTATCTGTACATATGTTAACGACTTTCTTCATGGCATTAAGACAAATGAATGGGAAGAGTTATACATTAAAAGATAATACAATAAATGATATTGACATTTCTGAGGTGTAAGTAATGTCATGCTCTTTTTCCTGCACACTGCAGTATATATTAGGTGTTCTGGAAATACGATTGAGTTGTTTTATATCTTACAAAGGTAAACTGGCACACGGTGTTCTGGGGTATAGCACTGCAGTATGTATTCGCCTTGATGATTTTGAGGACACAGTGGGGTTATGACATCTTCAAATGGCTTGGTGACCGCGTCACGGAATTTTTGGAATACACAGTTGCCGGGGTATTGTTTGTCTACGGAGAAAAATACGTTGATCATTTCTTTGCTATGAAGGTAAAACATCAAGTCAGTAAACATTAAAACAAAAAACTCTGCATTTTTTAAAGGGTAAAGCATACTTGAGCATTTGTTAAATATTCCATGATCTTCAATGAACCTAATCTAAAAATAAAAGGGTTGTCTGTTAATTTGTGGGTCATATTGTTAATTTACATTATCGAAACAGGTAAATACTCATTATTTGTTAAGTATTTCTATGTACCTAACGGTTAAATTATTTTAATGTTGTTGTTGTTTGGTGTTAAGCGTCCATTTCAACATTTTTTCAGTCATATCGCGACGGTGTCTACTTGAGACAGAAATTAATTTAAACAATTGTCATTGAATTCATCACACGATATTTTACACATACCATAGTAATCTGCAGTGATTTCTGAAGTCACCAGAATCAAATGTTTATAAAACAAAACACAATTTCTGTTTGGCATTACCTATTCCCAGTAATACTATATCTGAGGATGTTTCTACAATTACAGGTGATGTCCATCGTGATTTTCTTCTTCACGTTCATCAGCATCATGTATTATCTCGGAGTCATGCAGGCGGTCATCAAAGTTATTGGACGCTTCCTCGCCTTCTGTATGGGAACCACGCCTGCAGAGTCTATCAATGCTGCAGCTAATATCTTCGTATCCATGGTATCTGTTACATTTCATTACATGCAATTGGTTTAATTGGCTCTGGTAAATATTGAAGAGGCAATTTCATTCGCACATTTGCATCATTCAAAGTCAAAAAGTGTAAAAATTTTCATTTGAAAATAATAATAATAAAATCCATTTGTCGTTTTGAAGAGTTTTACATAAACATTAGCGTAACACAACTAGTTAATCATTTTTCATTACTTCATTATATGGTTTTATATATTTATATTGATATATACCGTTTTAAAAACAGACTACAATTTACACAACATGTCCAGCTATGTTTCCTACTTCAACATTTGTGTTTGCAGACAGAATCTCCATTAATGATACGACCGTTTCTAAAAGATATGACAAGATCGGAACTACACGCCGTAATGACAGGAGGATTTGCGACAATCGCCGGAAGTGTACTTGGGGCTTACATCTCTTTCGGCGTATGTATATTTAGTACTCAACCTAAATATATACAGTTAGATTGTCGTTACTTTTTTTTAAAAACTTATTGGTCGAGTTTCGATTAAATCAAAAGATATTTTACGTAGAGTTCATACAAATAACTACGTCATGAACACTGCAAGGAATCGAGATGGACATCACACAGGATATCACGTGACAAAACCGTTAACCCATTAATTGGAAGGTGTATAACAAACTACATGTTCCTTTGTCTACTTTTGTTTTTATTGCAAAAATACTTTGCTTAATATTTACAAAATACAAAAATACGTGGTTTTATTTTTAATTTGTCAGCATTTTATATATCGTTTCCTATTCCTTTCAGCAAAATACATTTTACGTAACAAAGGTTATGGTTTCGCAGTAAAAATAGAAAAAGATAAAATGTGTGATACCATTTATTGGCCGTTTAAAACTTTCTGAGACATAAACAATGTAATATTGTCCGCTTATTTGCTGTTCAACAAGTTTCATAATAATAGAAAATTGATATTTTAAATCGCTGTTTTACCGTTTAAAGAATGATCGAAGCATATGTGTTTATATCACGAACAGATTATTGCCAAAAAGAAAAATGAATTAGGTGTTGTTGATTCAATGGTTTGAGTGCACAATGATAAACTTCCGGCATGTTTTTTTTATGTTTGAGTTTGCGTGTTAAATTATAAGGAGAAAGTCCTGTGTCAAATATATAAGACAGAGTACATCAAATCATCGAACTCATCTTTTAAACCATCATAATATGTTTATAGTTGCTTAACATGCACATATTATTATTATCCCCCTTTACTGAAGGTACCAGCCAATCATCTGTTATATATACATATTTATATCAAGTACAAGCCAATCATCTGTTACATATGCATATTTATATCAGGTACCAGTCAATCATCTGTTATATATGCATATTTATATCATGTACCAGCCAATTATCTGTTATATATACATATTTATATATCAAATACCAGCCAATCATCTGTTATATATACATATTTATATCAGGTATCAGCCAATCATCTGTTATATATGCATATTTATATATCAAGTACAAGCCAATCATCTGTTATATATACATATTTATAACAGGTATCAGCCAATCATCTGTTATATATGCATATTTATATCAGGTACCAGCCAATCATCTGTTATATATACATATTTATATCAAGTACAAGCCAATCATCTGTTATATATGCATATTTATATCAGGTACCAGTCAATCATCTGTTATATAAGCATATTTATATCATGTATCAGCCAATCATCTGTTATATATACATATTTATATCAAGTTTAAGCCAATCATCTGTTATATATACATATTTATATCAGGTACCAGTCAATCATCTGTTATATATGCATATTTATATCAGGTATCAGTCAATCATCTGTTATATATACATATTTATATCAAGTACAAGCCAATTATCTGTTATATATGCATATTTATATCAGGTACCAGTCAATCATCTGTTATATATGCATATTTATATCAGGTATCAGTCAATCATCTGTTATATATACATATTTATATCAAGTTTAAGCCAATCATCTGTTATATATACATATTTATATCAGGTATCAGCCAGTCATCTGTTATATATACATATTTATATCAAGTACAAGCCAATCATCTGTTATATATGCATATTTATATCAGGTACCAGTCAATCATCTGTTATATATGCATATTTATATCAGGTATCAGTCAATCATCTGTTATATACATATTTATATCAAGTACAAGCCAATCATCTGTTATATATACATATTTATATCAGGTATCAGCCAATCATCTGTTATATATGCATATTTATATCAGGTACCAGCCAATCATCTGTTATATATGCATATTTACATATCAAGTACAAGCCAATTATCTGTTATATATACATATTTATATCAGGTACCAGCCAATCATCTGTTATATATACATATTGATATCAGGTATCAGCCAATCATCTGGTATATATGCATATTTATATCAGGTACCAGCCAATTATCTGTTATATATACATATTTATATATCAAGTACCAGCCAATCATCTGTTATATATGCATATTTATATCAGGTACCAGCCAATCATCTGTTATATATACATATTTATATATCAAGTACAATCCGATTATCTGTTATATATACATATTTATATCAGGTACCAGCCAATTATCTGTTATATATACATATTTATATCAGGTACCAGCCAATCATCTGTTATATATACATATTTATATCAGGTACCAGCTAATTATCTGTTATATATACATATTTATATCAGGTACCAGCCAATCATCTGTTATATATACATATTTATATCAGGTACCAGCTAATTATCTGTTATATATACATATTTATATCAGGTACCAGCCAATCATCTGTTATATATGCATATATATATCAAGTACCAGCCAACCATCTGTTATAAATGCATATATATATATCAAGTACCAGCCAATTATCTGTTATATATACATATTTATATCAGGTACCAGCCAATCATCTGTTATCTGCCAGCGTAATGAGCGCACCTGCAGCGTTGGCAATATCTAAATTGTCGTATCCGGAGACGGAGAAAAGTAAAGCGTCATCGAACGACTTTTCCAAGATAGAGAAAGCGTAAGGGAGATTACTTCTGTCTGTTATCGGACTATACAATACTCCAATATACTTCAGCCTTAAAATCGATGAATAGAACTCAAGTGAATTACCTGCATTGATGGCAGAGTACAGTTGACACTACATTATGGGACGGGTGTTTTCATTATGTACTTAACGTCTTTAAAAACACAAGTATTGGCATAGTATCAAAGCTAGATATGACATGAATGATAAACCAAGAAATATTTTCACCTTGTTTTTCAAGTTTATTCTAACAATTTCCTCACTTTAAAACTTTGATTTAACAAATTAATTATAATTACGGTCGACATATATGAATTTATAACAAATATAGCTAATCTTGGATAACTTTATTAAATATTAAAAATAAATCACATCCTATTTACAGGCGTCAAGTATGTATGTGTTGATTTTATGTGCATACATATTGATAGCAACGCACGTAAATCAATTAAAAAACTGATTACTTTATTAAATGGGATTTAACGCCATCTTCAACACATTTCAGGTTATATATTGCATATCCGGTTTATTGGTGGAGGAAGACCTCCGAATAAATCTGAATAGAACCACTGGTCCTTTCGCAAGTAACTGGAGCACCTATGATAACTTTCTCAAATTATTTTTATTGTAGATCTGAGCATAACATCATTGAGGCAGCATCTAACGGAGCATCTTCAAGTATAAAAGTGATTGGAGCAATACTGGTGAATGTGCTGGCGTTCTTGTCTCTTCTGGCCTTCCTCAATGCAACTCTCACCTGGTTTGGTGATCGTGTTGGACTAAAAGAGTTCACTTTCGAGGTATGTGTATCTTTATCTTATATTACAAAGTACGGATGCTTTTGAAAAAAGTGTATCGTATACAGTTATTCAAAGACACGCCGAACATATACGTATATGTATACATAAGCTCTTTCAATAACACACTAATTGACATGACTCGAGAACAACAAAAGCTCCGCTCACTTGTAACGTGGTGTTATTTGTCGAAGTAAATAAATATAATACAATGAATTGTTTACCGTTCGCTGTTATAAGGAAAATGGCGACCTTGAAACACTTTCGATCGCTTGTTGAATTTGTTTGACAACCCGCGTCAGGTCAATTTATTATGAACCGAGTTGAGATATATCCATTAAAATATTTTATGCGCTCAGTACATTTGAAAAACATATCACTTGGTATTTCTGCGCCTCTTAAGTAACGCACGTTAATGAAACGTGATAATATGACATTTTGGTAATTCCTTAATTGATAGATGTTATAGTGTTAATGAGCTGTAATCAATAAAACACATACCCTTGTATATATGTCTGCCTGGCTGTACCAAAACATGTCCAGAACCTGTAACGGAGATGTGATGCTCAGAAACAGATGTCCTGTTGAACACTGTCTGCCACATTTAGGACAGTTACTTACTACATTTTACATGAACTGTTTTATATTTCAGTATGTAAGTTCCTACGTTTTGTATCCAGTGTCGTATTTTATGGGTGTTGAAACTGGTGATTGTCGAAAAGTTGCAGAACTTATAGGTAAGTGTATTTTGTTTTCAAACAACTGTTTTAAAGCATATTTAAACGTTTGCACGAGTGGTCCATCCAGATGAATATTAATATGGCGATTTTAAGGAACAGTTGTCTCGGAGATTGTTTCTGGGCATTTGGGATCGCAGATCGCATTCATCGTGACACCAAAAAAGGTATCATGAAGGATGCTGTATTTGATATTACCCTTCGGTTTAACCTCAATTAGTTCGAGTCTACTGTTTGATTTGATCGAGCCTTTTTTTTTATATTTTCAATGTTGTAGTTTAATTTATTCAACAATACTTAAGTATATATTTTTCGGTAGTCTTATTGTTTAGCAATATCAATGATATCAAGGACTTATATTTTCCTATATAAGTTATTGATTATATCTGATAAAAGAATCCTCGTTGAACATCTGCACTGCGGTCAAATACAAGACTTAGATAGTTTCTGATACCGCTCTAGTATCCATGCAACTGTTAATTAATCGGTCTGCAGGCAAGGTTGAAGATGTAATGGCAAGACTAAAATTAAAATAAAATACAATGTAAATTTTATAAATGCTAAAATAATTATGATTTGTATGTTAGGTCTAGAAATGATACAAATTGTATGTATAGTCCATTCCATGTGTTATATAATGTATCTTTCATGTGACATTTTAACATGTGTTAGACAAAAAAACTGTAAAGTTAACGTCTCAATAAACTATGTTATCTGTTAAATAGAACAATAGTACCACCATTATCATTATTACATAATTTTTTAACATATTTTATTATTGCAGCTCTAGTATTGTTGTAAATTATATAACACATTGTTATGCCCCAGGTGTGAAGACATTTACAAACGAGTTTATTGCATATGGACAATTAAAAGATCTGATTGAAAACAGAAAAGCGTTAAATAACTACACAGAGTTTTTCAATACCACTGCATGGTTTTGGGAAGATAAAAATGTCGTACTCAATATGACTGGGGAAGTCCTAAAGGGTGGAATAATTTCAGTAAGTTAAATATATTTATATCAAATAATTATGCATCAGTTATATTGGTCAAAGTATTGGATATAACTGTACACGACATATTATTAAATTATTAAATGAAACACACATGTCGCTATGCCATGCCGAAGCCGAGTTGCATTAATTGGAATTCCAATTTAATATAAAATACAATGCAATGTATCATTCCAGAACTTTGACAGGAATACTACGAGGTCACTATTTAAAGGGATTTGCATATCTTTAAAATTGGCTAAAACATTTTTCATAGTAGAGTTTGCCTAAATATACTCACTGACCCCGTATTGCCAAGATGATATCTAAGTAAACATGCCAAAATAATATAATGAACATGATTTTCCTAAATTGGGCTACGCGCCTAGGTAATACTAAAATAAATTTCCCACTTAAAATTGCAACATGTTTTGTGAAGTATAATGTGTCACGTGATTTCATTTTGATTTCAATTTGATCTGTTCAACAGGTTAACAGGTAGTTTTACTTATTTAATCTTAGAAAAAGTCCGAATGAAGATGCGAAAGTCGTCAAAAAGTATTTAAAGAATAGGGATTTCGTTTCAAGTTTACCAGTCAAATCTTAATTACTAAAACATTCGGATTTTATTTACTAATGATAATGATATGTTTTTTGTTCATTTTAATAATTATATATTTAAAAACATTCACAGCGTTTTCCCCCTGATATACTCCTTGTAATCTATTATGCATTAACACAGAAATGTTTTGATTTAAATAGCAAAAACATTCTTCTTTCTTTTTTAAATACTGATTTTCACTGTCAAATCTAATTGTGATTTTCTCAGGATTTAAATAAAGGGGCTCATATCGATGAACATAAACTGATGTATTACACTATGTGTGTATATAAGGGGACTCATACTGATGTATTACACCATGTGTGTATTAAAGGGGACTCATACTGATGTATTACACCATGTGTGTATTTAAGGGGACCCATACAGGTGTATTACACCATGTGTGTATCTAAGGGGAAGCATTCTGATGTATTACACCATGTGTGTATCTAAGGAGACTCATACTGATGTATTACACCATGTGTGTATTTAAGGGGACTCATACGGGTGTATTACACCATGTGTGTATCTAAGGGGAAGCATTCTGATGTATTACACCATGTGTGTATCTAAGGAGACTCATACTGATGTATTACACCTTGTGTGTATTTAAGGGGACTCATACGGATGTGTTACACAATGTGTGTATTTAAGGGGACTCATACTGATGTGTTATACCATG
Source organism: Panopea generosa (assembly GCA_029582155.1). NCBI lineage: Eukaryota > Metazoa > Mollusca > Bivalvia > Adapedonta > Hiatellidae > Panopea > Panopea generosa. The sequence continues at coordinate 34,920,355 of CM055909.1, read as the reverse complement.
TGTGTATTTAAGGGGACTCAAACTGATGTGTTACACAATTTGTGAACATAAGGGGACTCATACTGATGTATTACATTATATGTGTACTTAAGGGGACTCATACAGATGTATTACACCATGTGTGTATTTAAGGGGACTCATAATGATGTATTACACCGTGTGTGTATTTAAGGGGAATCATACTGATGTATTACACAATGTGTGTATTTAAAGGGACTCATACTGATGTATTACACCGTGTGTGTATTTAAGGGGACTCATACTGATGTATTACACCATGTGTGTATTTAAGGGGACTCATACTGATGTATTACACCATGTGTGTATTTAAGGGGACTCATAATGATGTATTACACAATGTGTGTATTTAAGGGGACTCATACAGATGTATTACACCTTGTGTGTATTTAAAGGGACTCATACAGATGTATTACACCATGTGTGTATTTAAAGGAACTCATACTAACGTATAACACAATGTGTGTATTTAAGGGGACTCATACAAATGTATTACACCATGTGTGTATTTAAAGGGAATCATACTGATGTATTACACCGTGTGTGTATTTAAGGGGACTCATACGGATGTATTACACCGTATGTGTATTTAAGGGGACTCATACTGATGTATTACACCATGTGTGTATTTAAGGGGACTTGTACTGATGTATTACACAATGTGTGTATTTAAGGGGACTCATACAGATGTATTACACATTGTGTGTATTTAATGGGACTCATACAGATGTATTACACCATGTGTGTATTTAAGGGGACTCATACTAACGTATTACACAATGTGTGTATTTAAGGGGACTCATACAGATTTATTACACCATGTGTGTATTTAAGGGGACTCATACTGATGTATTATATAAATAACTACGAGTGTACATAAGGGAACAACTCATACAATGAGTGTTTACTAAACTGTGTAACATTTTAGAAAACCGTAATTAGTTGCCGTCGTCAAATTATAGTACCCGTATTTTATGTTTTAAAAATGTTGCTAGCTGTTTCAATACATTCAACTTCAATTACATTCTAATTACATTCTAATTTATTTTAATTACTAGTAAAATCCGAAATATTGCAACATACGCATTGTTTGTATTTTACACTACGTTTAACATTAATTACATTTGAGTTTATTGAGAGGTAAAATCCGAAATTATTCCAACATACGCACTGTATGTATTTTACACTACGTTTAACATTAATTACATTCTAATTTATTGAAAAGTAAAATCCGAAATTATTCCTTACATACGCATTGTGTGTATTTTACAATACGTTTAACACTAATTACATTCTAATTTATTAAAAGGTAAAATCCGAAATTATTACAACATATGCACTGTGTGGTTTTGCAAATTTTGGATCCATTGGTATAACTTTGGGCGGTCTTGGATCGCTGGCTCCTACAAGAAAATCTGACATGTCAAAGATGGTTCTCCGGGCAATGATATGTGGAAATGTTGCGTGTTTCTTGACAGCATGCATTGCAGGTAAAACACTGCCGTTAAACTATATAAAAAACATTCGAGAATTCGTTGATAAACAATAAATAAAAAATGATATAAAATATCAGAAAAATACACTTTCTTTAATTAACGCCACATAATTGTAATTGTACTAGGTTATTTATGTTTCGTTGATGACAAGATAACGAAGAAAACTTATATAAAATGAAACAAAAGGCAAATGTGTATATACAAAGTATGCTTAGTTATAATGTCATATTCATGCGCATGTGGTTACTAATTATCTATTTATGTTTTTTGCAGGTTTATTATACAAAGATTTTAACTAACCGCATACCAAAGATTGGTCCATGACATTGTTTGTAAGCAGTATGTTTCGGTAAGACGATAACATAATAGTAGTGTGATGCGACAATATATAGTGCTCTGAGAAGAGAAACTGTGAATAAATAGTTCGGTGCTTTTGTTCCATCAACAGTTCGGTGTTTATGTACGATGGAAATATGATAAAATATTTGAAAAATATATGTCCATTTGTTTTAAATCATTTCATAAGAATGTGAAACCTTCATTTTTCCGTTATCTCTCAACATATCGCCACTTAATCGCTAAAACTTCTAGAAGAATCAATACTTGTCTTTTGTGATGTAGCCTGTGTGATTACACAAAGAGTAATGGTTTTGTTTAATTTTTCCGTTGTTTGTCAACATCTCTCCACTTGATCGCTTAAACATCCAGAAGTATTAAAAATGTGCAGCTACGTGCAGCCAGATTCTTTCTCGGGGTAGGGCGATACACGCCAAATGCCGAAGTGCTCGGTGACACAGTTTAGGAGCAAACACTAGCGAAATAATGGAGGACTACAGTGACCCAGTGGTCTAGATTGTTTTTAATGTATGCAAATATACTTAATTAAAGAATTAACCAATGGTCAACTACAAATGCTGGAAAAAAATGTAAAACTGGAAATTTAGAGTTCACTCGATGTTTGAGGAAGCAAATATTGATTACCAATTACTCAACCGTGGACACATAACTTATCTTAAAGACATAATCTTTATATTTAAATCGGAACAATTAAAAAGTGATTGGATCAATGACATTAATAGATAAATGCGGGTCAAGGCAATGGTAGATATAAGTTAGTCTATATAAATGTTTTAAAACTGATTATAAAGTTGAAGGTTATGTTAATTGTTTAATGCCCCGATCTCATCGCAGTGCTTATTCAAAATTTCGATGCGGAGTAGCCCCAGTTCGTATAGAAACTGGACGTTATGAACGATTACCTGCTTAAGAGAGAAAATATTTCCACTGTATAAATGCTATCGAAGATGAAGAACATGTATTACTATCCTGTCCAATATATGATGATATTAGAAATAGCTATTTAGATAAAATGAGCATGGAGAATACTGAGTTTAGAAGTTTAACAATTCAAGAAAAATTACACTTTGTGAAAAGTAATAAGATTATCGCAAAAATCTGCTTCGACGTTTTAAAACCTAGAAAAAATATTTTATATAATTGATTTAAATTTAAAATAATTGATAATTGTTTTACCGTTATTTATATATATTAGAATAAAATATTACTTTTATTTGTAAATCCGATAAAGTGTAAAGATATACTGAAATTGTATATAGTTTTAAAAGCCAATCTAAACGATGTTTTATTATGTTGTTGTTTTTCTTCTTTTTTCTTTTTAGTTTAAATGAATGTAGAAAATGTTGCTATTTTATTTTTAAAAAAAAATATTTTGATGCTTTTAAATGTATACTTGTAGAAAAATAAAAATCAGTCTCTCATAGCTCCGTAAAGAGCCTCTCTTAACTTTACTATTTATATTTGTCAATGTTTTATACATGTATGATTGTAATGTGATAGAGGTGAGACTATAATGAAATATACGTTATGTTGTGTTGTGTTGTGTTGTGTTGTCATCTCATGTCATGTCATGTCATGTCATGTCATGTCATGTTATGTTATATATTTTTTTAATTTTTCCGTTTTTTGTCAACACCTCTCCACTTGATCGCTAAAACGTTATAAAGTATTCTTACTTGCCTCTGATGTACCCTGTGCGACTGGACATGGTGTAACGTTCTAACTATATTCTAACTTGTATTCTTACTAGACGTTTAAATTTCATTTAAATATTAAAAGCACACTTTTGACGAGACTGATGTATTTCAGCAGCAGATGAAAACTAAAAATTGTTCTTTTAATGATGCTATTTGCACTTTATATTATAATTGTTGTAGATAAAACTATTACGTTGTTTTACAATGTTGATTTAAAATAGCAGATTACACGCATAACAGCGCAAAACCAACTTAACCATTGTAAAAACAATTTGTCAACACATGGAATAATTGCACGTACATTTATGGAAACTCATGACAACGTGACGTCTCACCTGAAAAACAAAAATTGTGCGGCCAATGAAATGAAAACTGGTCCTATTCAGCTCCACACGGCTACAGAAAACGATATGTAGGTAGTTACTCTGCACGGTTTATTTAGACCGATTGCTGTAGCAATATAAATATTAGGTAAAATGCGTTCCAACCACCAGGTGGTAGTTCAAACACTTTTTCTAAGATATCAATATCTTAAAATAAGTAAACGCGGCCAATAGTTCAAAGCATTTTTCTACAATACATTAAATGTATTTTGCTAACATAAGATACATAAGACAAACTTCATATCCGTTCCTTTTTTTGTTTGATAGATATAATCAAATATTGATCACGCGTCCAATGAAAGCGTGTTTTAACGCTTGAATAACACTATATTGATCATCCGCAAGCCATAAAACAAACACTATCTGAAAAAGTATTAGACGCCTTTGATTATTGTCAGCGGTACTCTTTCTGAAATATTGAAGTGGACAAAACGTTTACAGAACAGTAGAATGTATAAATATATATATTATATTCAAATTTTGTACTTTTAACACAACGCAAGTATTTGCTTATTTAGAATAGATAAATTGATTATTAAACAGATGCTACTTTCACAGGTTATTTTACATTACGTATCAAGAAGTTCTATTTGAATTACCAATTTTATTGATTGGTTTTTAAGCAATTACCAAGTTTAATCGGTAGCGATTGTAATTAAATTTCATAAGTACATTAAACAACGATTGACAGGTTAAAGCTATTCAATCTATGTTTAGTATAGTGATTCTCAATTACAATTTTACTGATAAAAATATTTTTCAATAACACTGTATATAAATATTTTTAGTGTAAAGTAGAATAATTCTAATATTTTGTAGTAAAACTGCAAGGCTTTGTAAAATATATTCAGTGTAAAGTAGAAAGAGTCCAGTATTTTGTATTAAAACTGTTACACTTTGTATCAATATCTTTAGTGTAAAGTATTTATCGAATCCCCTTTTTTGTAGTAAAACTGTAACACGTTGTAAAAATATCTTCAATGTAAACTAGAATGATTCCAATAGTTTGCAGTAAGTCTATAACACTAGCAAAATAGTGTGTAATTACTTAATAAAAGGTACAACCCTAACAAAAAATTGTGTTCATCACGAGTTACTGCATATTTTAAATGAATCTACATTGTGTGTATCATTAATTTGGAAATAAATAGAGAATTGCAGCTTTAAACGATTTGCAAATTTGAACAAGAAAAAAAATATAGCGTTTAATGCCAGCATTAATATCGGTTCTGGTCTCTATCAGATGACACAACATGGCCATCTGCTGGATTTACGTAGCATTGCTAGTTCTAACCATAGTTCCTGTCCAGACATTTGGAGGGCAAGTGTTGCCTTACACTTCCTTTGGTATAGTTCAAAATGTTAAACTGTCTCATACGTTCATGTCCTTGCGACCACGTACACATTACCAATGCTGTCTTGAATGCACGAGCCATAGCCAATGTTCTGCTGTAAACTTTTATAAAAGCGACGGCATATGTGAACTCAACGACAAGAATCCTATGGACTACCCATACTTTAATGTCAGCGAAATTCTTGGATGGAGTGTCTTTTATCAAAACCTAGGTATGTTGTATTTTTTTCTTATGCTGTTTAAGCAAAAGCTCAGTTCAGAAAATAACTTACCATTACGTACACAATGTTATAGAAGATGATTGTAAATATAGTTACTTCTTAAAAAAGAGTTTTGAAATTGCACAAAGCCTGGACATCTGCGGCATCTGATTGGCCGATCATCTTGTGGTCCAAGATCAAACATTGTTCACTAAGCAAAATTCGATCATTAAATTATACACAATAAAACGCATAAAAGAGAAATAAATATCGGTTTTATAATTATCAAATCATTTTGCATTGTTCTCGCTTTTTTATTAAATGGTCATGGCACATACTGCGTGTACATGCGCATACATACATATGTGTTTGTATGTCTCATATCAAAGGGGTCTTCCATGGCCTAGTGGTCTAAGGTGCCATTTCAAGATCACTTAACTCTGATTGCTAAGGCCGTATGTTCCCGTTCGCTCGCTCCAAAAAATTAGATGAGAAAGTGACTTGTGAGTGTTTTGTGGAAGGACAATGGTTCTATTCAGATTCTTTCTGAGTTCCTCTTCCACCAATAAAACTGGATATGCCATATATAACCTGAAATGTGTTAAAATGGCATTCAACTTCATTCAAAAGTTTTAAAAAAAGTATTATATATCATTGTGTAAAGCAATCAAACATATTTTTGTTTTACTTATATTACGTTTCGGTAAGGTAGCCATGATTGTTTATGCTTGTAGAAATAAAATTCGTGATTGATTTGTATATGATTGAAACAAGAAAGTATATAGAAAAGGAAAACAAAAACTCTTTGAATTTTTGTAAACGTTCGCGTATTCGCGAAAAACTCGCTTGAAATCTCGTTTTCTTAACCTCCAATCGTTTCAGGAATACATACTTTGCCGGATAAAATTCTCAATAAAACGGGACAATTGCAAGCAAATTGTACATTAAATTGTTGGAGTATTTGTGATTATAAAATGTGTATAGTGCAACAAAAGATACAGCAAAGTTACACTTAAAACTGCAACGATTTTAATTAAATGTTAATATTAAATTATCAAAACATAAATACAATGTTTAAAACATCGTAGGATGCATAGATATTAAATTCTATGTATAAGAAATCCATTACCTCTTAATTCTGAATGATTAATTTGCCAAATAATTTATCATTCGCTTACTATTTCATCAACATTTAGTCCGGGGATACTAGTTACATATCTTGCTATATACGGGTTCTTGTAAAACTGTTATTTTTGGATAAAAGTAAGAATTTTATCAAAGTTAAAATAAAAACAGCATCTTAGTACTTAAAATGCACACAAAAATCCTTTCAAATTGCTTATTATTTTATTACAGACCCGTGTGAAAAGGATTGGATACTATACGACAGGTCGTGTTATAGGTTCTTCGCAACAGATAATGACAGGAGCATCAGTAACGAAGCGTGCATTTCCATGAATGCAGACTTGGTCGAGTTCGACACTGTTGAAGAAAATGAATACATCTATAATATGGCAATGTCACTTGGTCTTGGTTCCTTCTGGATTGGGTTGAACGACTTTCTGACAGAAGGCGAATTTATCTGGCCATCTGGTAATCCAATGACCTTTAATTTCTGGGGTGTTGCAGAGCCAAGTAATGGGGGTGGAAGCGCCCCACCCGAAAATTGTGTTGAATTACATAGCTTGAACTACTGGAACGATAGAGATTGCAGCAATGCTATTCACAGCGTATGTGAAAAGAAACATTATTAACGCAAATTGAAAGTACCTTGCAGATGAAACTAACCACGAACGCGTCTGTACGGAAGAAATTGATTGACACTTTAAGACATTAATGCCCTTTTGTTTATATGTGATATTAATGTCAATTTCAGTATTTAAAAACATTCTGATTATAATTATTAAACACATATACAGTCAAACCTGTCTTAAGCAGCCAGACAAGGGAAGGAGCAAAAATAGCCTTTTAAGAAAGGTTGATGCTTAATAGAGGTTAATTTGCTCTGAAAACATAGACATGGGAAATAGTGAATGTGGCTGCTTAAGACAAGTGGCTGCTTAATATAGGTGACCATTTATACAGGTTTGAGTGTACTAAAATAAAATTCAGTTCAAAATCCAAATGTTAATAGTTCATGACAACAGCGCTACTTCTATAAGTTCCAAACTGTTATGTTATTTAGTTAGTTCTGTATTTATTGTAATAACAAAGTGTAAGCAAAAAACTAATCCATTGAATAATCTATAGAAATCCGCTTTGCACAGGTGAAAGACAGGTGAAAGAAGAATATACTGGCTTAGAACCGGTTTGGTATTTTCATTTAAATCTAACCAATCAGAGGCATCTCATCACCTCATGAATGAATGAATGCGGTTTTATGGCACGTCGCCACATAAATACGTCATTTTGTGCGCGCAAAGATAAATGCATGTGATGTTGACAATAACACAGTAGATATTGTTAAAATAAAGTAAAGTTATTTACAAATGAATAAATGAATAAATTGATGAAAGGTGTACATCAATAAATGGTATTAAATGGAGATTCTTACATCCTCCAGTATTTCCTGTGATTTTATTGGTTGGTGCGCTTTGATTAACTGTAAATCACCACGTTTTCGCATTACTACTTTATTTGTTTATAACGTCACCGAAAACAGTATAAATTTAAATGATTACATATTTTAACTTACATGTATTTCATCAATCAAAAATTAGTGTGACATTGAAAATGCTGTCTAAGATTTTTTCACATTCAGTCCACGCAGTTTATCAGTATGTATTTGACTGTAAACGGTACAAAATAAGATTTACACTCTGGAATATGTTCAAATTTGAATATATAAAAATAAATGGGTACGGCGTGTATTGCCGAATCTGCATCGCGTCTAAATAACTTCTTCTCTAAAAAATGATATTATTGCTCTGATAATGCCATACTTCCAAGTAGTATTTGGGCTTTCTCTAAGTCGACAAATACAACAACTAAGTGCTACTTTTGAATAAAAAAATCTCATTGATAGATGATTCATCCATTGTGCGTCTTCGGTGTCAAAACCCACTTTGATACTTAGTAATTAAGTTCCATGATCATTAATGGTACGTCCTATGATTTTACAAGCACGACCTATTAAATAAATTAAACTATAGTTAAATAGATCCGTCGTATCATTTTTTAAGGTTTGGGTAAAGGAATAATGATTGTTTCCCTACAGGACTCATGGCAGTTTCCTGTCATCTAAATTGAGTTTCAATATCAAGTAGGATTAACAGTGAAGTGACTGTTCCGGTAAATGTTTAAAAAGTTAATAATGGATATCGTCAAGACCAGCTAATGTTGTTTGTGCTTTCTTTAATGAGTCTCTCAATTCACTCAAAGATTCTTTGCCGACTAATTAATTCATAATTGCTCTTCTTCTTTTTTTTCATGTTCGAATCTTTTTTTTTAAAATTCGTAGATAACAATTATAAGACAACTATTTCTAAACGTATCATCTTAAGTATTAAATATGTCTTTGATGGCAATGACAATACTACTTGCAGCCTTCAGATGATTTAAACAAACATTATTTCCCCTTGCCGTTTATCTTTCGGACCATATTCCACGTTTGCATACTGTAATAACCGGATCGGTCTTCAGTATTACCAAAAGTGTCTCCTATCTATGCATAAATTGTCTCGGCTGATTAATAATTGAAATCCCATGATTTCCTAAATTCGACCTCCATGTATAGATATCTCGACATCTACTAAGTAAGATTTCCTAGAACCGGCAGCATTGAAATTATCTTGCCCATGCATTGTTCCAACTTTCTAGCGGAAAAGTATGACAGACCGTCTAGTAAACTTTCTAATGTTATAAGACAATCATTTATACGCATGTCCAAAATTCTGACTGTTCAAAACAATGCCTATCCATTCCAAGCAATGTACTGGTAACCAGACTGACTTATTTTTGTATATACCAAAACCTGCCTTACCCAAGCTATCTTGAATAAACAATGAGTCGGATCATGTCGAATTTTATCTTTATTTATTTCCCATCCGTCATGTTTAAAACATAACTATTTTATACCATTTCCTTAAACATTTACTAAATATGAAAGGGGCGGAACTTAGCCCGAACGCCGAAACGGTAAAACAATAGTTTTTGCCCTTTACAGAAAACCCAGGTAAGTTTGTTGCTAGAAAAAATCGTCTAAGTGGAAAATAACCTTTGCTTAAATCGAATTTAAAACAATAAGAATATTTCTAGAAATATTCTAGCCCTACTTTTCAATCTTCAAACGCAAATCTATATTTCCATACTAACTTATTAACTTTTTTTCAAGTATAAAATTAATTGTTTCTTGCCTTGTTTATTAATTAAAACGGGAAATAGATTCAAGATAAGCGGCACAATCAATATCAAATAGATATATGTTTTCATTTACTTCGTTCAGCCGAACATCAATAATTTAACATCTAAATATATAAACAAACAACTGTATAGGAGTGGCCAAAAATGGCAATAACTTTATCGACCTAAAAGTCTGGGAAAATCGTTAAGTTCACTCAGTAAATGATTTGTTTAATCAACGCAACAATATATTGACTAGTACGTACGTAATGCACACACACACACACACAGACACACACACACACACACACACTTATTTACTATGGAAGTTCATGCAACACATCTGGACACAATCTGTCCTTTATATAGCATTTGTCCACCCTGTCCAGATGTGTTGCATGTAATTCCATAGTAAATACGTCATGGTCGACACCAAATTTATTGGTTTGGCAGAGGCCTTGATATTGTATCTATGGTTTGCATTGTAACTAGGCGCATTCGACGTAGTCTGGTCTGTACCTTTATGTCTTGGTTATGTCTATATATATATATATATATATATGCATCAAGCAATATTTATGTACAAGCAAACATAGATATATATATCTAACACAGCACACACATTTACACATATAGTTATATAAAACAATACCTATATACAAGCAAACATACATATATAACTAACACTGCACACACATTTACATATATAGTTATATAAAACAATACCTATATACAAGCAAACATACATATATAACTAACACAGCACACACACTTACATATATAGTTATATAAAACATTACCTATATACAAGCAAACATACATATATATCTAACACTGCACACACACTTACATATATAGTTATATAAAACATTACCTATATACAAGCAAACATACATATATAACTAACACAGCACACACACTTACATATATAGTTATATAAAACATTACCTATATACAAGCAAACATACATATATAACTAACACAGCACACACACTTACATATATAGTTATATCAAACAATACCTATATACAAGCAAACATACATATATAACTAACACAGCACACACACTTACATATATAGTTATATAAAACAATACCTATATAAAAGCAAACATACATATATATCTAACACAGCACACACACTTACATATATAGTTATATAAAACAATACCTATATACAAGCAAACATACATATATAACTAACACTGCACACACACTTACATATATAGTTATATAAAACCATACATATATAAAAGCAAACATACATATATATCTAACACAGCACACACACTAACATATATAGTTTATAAAACCATACCTATATACAAGCAAACATACATATATATCTAACACAGCACACACACTTACATATATAGTTATATAAAACAATACCTATATACAAGCAAACATACATATATAACTAACACTGCACACACACTTACATATATAGTTATATAAAACAATACCTATATACAAGCAAACATACATATATAACTAACACAGCACACACACTTACATATATAGTTATATAAAACAATACCTATATACAAGCAAACATACATATATAACTAACACAGCACACACACTTACATATATAGTTATATAAAACAATACCTATATACAAGCAAACATACATATATAACTAACACAGCACACACACTTACATATATAGTTATATAAAACAATACCTATATACAAGCAAACATACATATATAACTAACACAGCACTATATAAAACATTACCTATATACAAGCAAACATACATATATAACTAACACAGCACTATATAAAACAATACCTATATACAAGCAAACATACATATATAACTAACACAGCACTATATAAAACAATACCTATATACAAGCAAACATACATATATAACTAACACAGCACACACACTTACATATATTGTTATATCAAACAATACCTATATACAAGCAAACATACATATATATCTAACACTGCACTCACACTTACATATATAGTCATATAAAACAATACCTATATACAAGCAAACATACATATATATCTAACACTGCACACACACTTACATATATAGTCATATAAAACAATACCTATATACAAGCAAACATACATATATAACTAACACAGCACACACACTTATATATATAGTTATATAAAACGATACCTATATACAAGCAAACATACATATATATGTAACACAGCACACACACTTACATATTATATAGTAATATAAAACGATACCTATATACAAGCCAACATACATATATATCTAACACAGCACACACACACTTACATATATTGTTATATCAAACAATACCTATATACAAGCAAACATACATATATATCTAACACAGCACACACACTTACATATATAGTTATATAAAACAATACCTATATACAAGCAAACATACATATATATCTAACACAGCACACACACTTACATATATAGTTATATAAAACAATACCTATATACAAGCAAACATACATATATATCTATCATAGCACACACACTTACATATAAAGTTATATAAAACATTACCTATATAAAAGCAAACATACATATATAACTAACACAGCACACACACTTACATATATAGTTATATAAAACAATACCTATATAAAAGCAAACATACATATATATCTAACACAGCACACACACTTACATATATAGTCATATAAAACAATACCTATATACAAGCAAACATACATATATATCTACCACAGCACACACACTTACATATATAGTCATATAAAACAATACCTATATACAAGCAAACATACATATATATCTAACACAGCACACACACTTACATATATAGTTATATAAAACAATACCTATATAAAAGCAAACATACATATATAACTAACACAGCACACACACTTACATATATAGTTATATAAAACAATACCTATATAAAAGCAAACATACATATATATCTAACACAGCACACACACTTACATATAAAGTTATATAAAACAATACCTATATACAAGCAAACATACATATATATCTACCACAGCACACACACTTACATATATAGTTATATAAAACAATACCTATATACAAGCAAACATACATATATATGTAACACTGCACACACACTTACATATATAGTTATATAAAACAATACCTATATACAAGCAAACATACATATATATCTACCACAGCACACACACTTACATATATAGTTATATAAAACAATACCTATATACAAGCAAACATACATATATAACTAACACAGCACTATATAAAACATTACCTATATACAAGCAAACATACATATATATCTATAATAGCACACACACTTACATATATAGTTATATAAAACAATACCTATATACAAGCAAACATACATATATAACTAACACAGCACTATATAAAACATTACCTATATACAAGCAAACATACATATATATCTAACACAGCACACACACTTACATATATAGTTATATAAAACATTACCTATATACAAGCAAACATACATATATATCTAACACAGCACACACACTTACATATATAGTTATATAAAACGATACCTATATACAAGCAAACATACATATATATCTATCATAGCACACACACTTACATATATAGTTATATAAAACAATACCTATATACATGCAAACATACATATATAACTAACACAGCACACACACTTATATATATAGGTATATAAACAATACCTATATACAAGCAAACATACATATATATCTAACACTGCACACACACTTACATATATAGGTATATAAACAATACCTGTATACAAGCAAACATACATATATAACTAACACAGCACACACACTTATATATATAGGTATATAAACAATACCTATATACAAGCAAACATACATATATATCTAACACTGCACACACACTTACATATATAGGTATGTAAACAATACCTATATACAAGCAAACATACATATATATCTAACACAGCACACACACTTACATATATAGTTGTATAAAACAATACCTATATACAAGCAAACATACATACATGTATATAACTAACACAGCACACACACACTTATATATATAGTTATATAAAACAATACCTATATACAAGCAAACATACATATATAACTAACACAGCACACACACTTACATATATAGTTATATAAAACATTACCTATATACAAGCAAACATACATATATATCTAACACTGCACACACACTTACATATATAGTTATATAAAACAATACCTATATACAAGCAAACATACATATATAACTAACACAGCACACACACTTACATATATAGTTATATAAAACATTACCTATATACAAGCAAACATACATATATATCTAACACTGCACACACACTTACATATATAGTTATATAAAACAATACCTATATACAAGCAAACATACATATATATCTAACACAGCACACACACTTACATATATAGTTATATAAAACCATACCTATATACAAGCAAACATACATATATAACTAACACAGCACACACACTTACATATATTGATATATCAAACAATACCTATATACAAGCAAACATACATATATAACTAACACAGCACACACACACTTACATATATTGTTATATCAAACAATACCTATATACAAGCAAACATACATATATAACTAACACAGCACACACACACTTACATATATTTTTATATCAAACAATACCTATATACAAGCAAACATACATATATAACTAACACAGCACACACACTTACATATATAGTTATATAAAACAATACCTATATACAAGCAAACATACATATATAACTAACACAGCACACACACTTACATATATAGTTATATAAAACAATACCTATATACAAGCAAACATACATATTATATAACTAACACAGCACACACACTTACATATATTGGTATATCAAACAGTACCTATATACAAGCAAACATACATATATATCTAACACAGCACACACACTTACATATATAGTTATATAAAACATTACCTATATACAAGCAAACATACATATATATCTAACACAGCACACACACTTACATATATAGTTATATAAAACGATACCTATATACAAGCAAACATACATATATATCTATCATAGCACACACACTTACATATATAGTTATATAAAACAATACCTATATACAAGCAAACATACATATATATCTAACACAGCACACACACTTACATATATAGTTATATAAAACAATACCTATATACAAGCAAACATACATATATAACTAACACAGCACACACACTTACATATATAGTTATATAAAACAATACCTATATATAAGCAAACATACATATATATCTTACACAGCACACACACTTACATATTTAGTTATATAAACAATACCTATATACAAGCAAACATACATATATAACAAACACAGCACTATATGAAACAATACCTATATACAAGCAAACATACATATATAACTAACACAGCACACACACTTACATATATAGTTATATAAAACATTACCTATATACAAGCAAACATATATATATATCTATCATGGCACACACACTTACATATATAGTCATATAAAACAATACCTATATAAATATATATATAGACACAATCTGTCCTTTATATAGCATTTTTCCACCTTGTCCAGATGTGTTGCATGTAATTCCATAGTAAATACGTCATGGTCGACACCAAATTTATTGGTTTGGCAGAGGCCTTGATATTGTATCTATGGTTTGCATTGTAGCTAGGCGCACTCGACGTAGTCTGGTCTGTACCTTTATGTCTTGGTTATGTCTATATGTATATATATATATATATATATATATATATATATATATATATATATATATATATATATATATATATGCATAAAGCAATACTTATGTACAAGCAAACATAGATATATATCTAACACAGCACACACACTTACATATATAGTTATATAAAACAATACCTATATAAAAGCAAACATACATATATATCTAACACAGCACACACACTTACATATATAGTAATATAAAACAATACCTATATATAAGCAAACATACATATATATCTTACACAGCACACACACTTACATATTTAGGTATATAAACAATACCTATATACAAGCAAACATACATATATAACAAACACAGCACTATATGAAACAATACCTATATACAAGCAAACATACATATATAACTAACACAGCTCTATATAAAACAATACCTATATACAAGCAAACATACATATATATCTACCACAGCTTACACACTTACATATCATAACTACATGTCTCTCGTTATACTGTACCTTGTGACAATCATAATCAAGTGTTTAATATGCACAACACGAAAGTAAAATTCATTTCGTGAAATATTACACACGGATGTAGCAAACATAAGGTATGTTATTGTATCTTAAAACGTTATATACGACACGGCTACGTTCAGTGACAATGAGCTAAAAATGCAATTTTTATCTGGCACCGTTTCACAATGCAATGCTTGCTAATGTGAAATTGAACTAGAACAAAGGGGAAAATAATAATAATTATAAACGGTCGTTGTTTCTGAAGACAGCCTAGTTTTACTTGTGAAAGTTATGTACCCCACCCTGTTGGCAGCGATTAGAATAAACCGACTGCTTCTTACCATGAAACGGAGCCCACCTGTTGACTGCGGTTGATGAGGTTGGGTGATGTATCTCAGTAAAAGCGTTTGCGTAGCAAAATACAACTTGGTCTGGATTTCGGCCAAGGCGAGAGGTCCGAATGGTTTGTTATTGATCAATCAAAGATATTTTATTGCCGATTTGCTAATACAACTTGAAAATTGATATCTTCATTACTTAGTTGTAAATAGTTTTTAAGTAATTATCAAAGTCATCATCACATTTAACAACTTTTCTGTTCTCAATATGGTTAGTACGATTTGAGGTGCTGTAAAATGAAATGCAATCATTTATTATTATAATATAAATACAAGCTTAACGTCTCACACACCTATTGTTGTTGTACTGTTCTTCATATTGACAAATGCATCTCTGGATCACTGACACATTGTCAATGATTCTAAACATGTCCTGTTTCCATAATTAATTCTCTGTTGGTCCAGATATGCAGGAAAAAAATGCATTTTTACAATTTAGATTGTTTGATAACCCCCCCCCCCCCCCCCCCCCCCCTCACACACACACACACACACTTCGTTTTTTGACAATTCTGCCAATTTGTTGCAATGTATCACTACGCATCTCGAAACTGTTTTTTTTTTATATTTTTATTCAACAGTATCCTATGTCATGTAAACTTGGAAAAACTCATGAAAATGGTCCATTGGTCGCATATATACAAATAAATGTGACCATTTTAAGAATTGTCAGCAAAAATAGTGCCCAACCGATTTACACAACTATAATTTCTTAGGCACAAGAATATTGTTACCATCTCTAAGGGAAGATAATCGGTAATTGATACATATAGTAGACTGAGTACCTGTATTTAATATAAATGACATATGAACTTCAGAACGATTTATTTAATCTCTGAACTAACTTATCAATCGACCTGAAAGAAATCACAGCTTATTACACATTGCAAAATATATAAATTCATTCAAATAACATAGCATATGTTTCTTTTGAATGTAATAAGAACTTCTTGAGCATGCGAATTACCTTTTCATCGTTGTAGTCTGACGCTTTCTAATCTAAGTAAAAAACGGAACACCGTCTGAATGTATATACAACCTTGGCGATGTTTGAATGACAAATCACTGTACTGAGATATAGGAAGATCGAAACAATAATATATCTGTTTTCTAGACCTTGATAACGTTTTACAGAAACTGTGTTAAATGAGTATAGTCATTTTATCTTAAAGGTGACATAAGCTTTACCAATATCTTAATAATTAAATCACTGGGTAAGTGGAGAAGGTTACAAAGATAACACTCAGATAATATTTTTTTCTAAATATATACCAATGTTATAAAGTGCATTACTCCCTAAGGTGACATATCAAGATATGTGTGTTCTATGATATTACGTCAACCAAGGAATGTTTACAATGCTAAGGTTGTGTTTACAATAAAGAGAATCATAATACGGATTAACTATAACGAGCAGGTAGGCGAGCAAAGAAAAAATATATCAATTAGGTTTTAAATTTTATTAAATCGTTAATTGTTACATAACATTACGCCATTACAGTCTTTTAAGTTGTATCTTGTCAACATAAAAATGTATGTTAAATGGATACTTGTTCAGTATCTTTCTTTTTTATTGCTACACTAAAACTTTGAACGTGGAACAATTTGAACTTTCAGATCTACATTGAATTCCTTTGTCGAATATTCTTGTTATATATTCTAGCATATTTTATAAAATACACAGCCCTCACCTGAAATGTCTACAAGAAAACGAGATTAAACAAAAAACTATTTTTGTTTGTTGTATACTATATTGTGATACTTAAATCATTGGCACAGAAGAATGAATCTGATCTTGGCTGCATTCACCTAACAGAAAGCTTCGATATTGCCATACGAACACGGCGGTGGAGATGACAGCTATTCGACCTTTAGATGATGGCAGTAGTTCTGTGCGCACATATGGTAATACAGCTACCGAAAGAGAAAGTGATCAACAGGTACATGTTTTTAATACCTTCCTGATTTTGTTGAGAACAAGCTCGACAATATGTTTTACAGGATATGACAACATGTCACGCGTAAGACCCATACCCGTACCTCAAAGGTCACGTATATTCTGGTTGAGATTTTGTGTCAGGCTTGTTACATGGATGGACTTAAAAATCCAAGGCTCAGTTTGATCAGCATGACATAACGACATGGCGCCCAGAACCGTATCTCAAAAGTCAAGGCCACACTTTCAGTCTTTTTGAGATTGTGTGTCTGGACAGTCTGCATTACATTGAGGGATTTTAAAACAACTTGGCACAAGTGATGTCATAACGATTTGTCATGTGCAATACCCAGGCTTGTATATCAGATGTCAAGGTCACACAAAGGTCACACTTTAAGTGAAAAAATATGGAATTGCTGGTCTGGCTTGTAATTAACTAAAGTCCAGAATATTGTGGGCGCGTTTGTGTGTGTGTGTGTGTGTGTGGTGGGTGGGGGAGGGGGGAGGGGGTGCACATGTCTTGTATTATTAATAAAATAATTAAGATTTTGTGAATTGATAAACGTTAACTAGTTACACGCCAATCTCAGTGTTTACTATTAGTTTAGACTAAAATCATTATTCCTAAAGTCAGGAAATGACACTGCTAAAACTACTGCTTAATATTTACTTACTGCTACTTAATATGTTACTGTTCTCACTATTTTAGACAGTCCCCGTGATGATTGATATACGACATTGTGTCCCATTATCATTCGTCTCTTACCACTGATACAAGTGGAAAAGTTATCAGTTACTTGCGGAGATGGCGTGTGCTCGAGTACTGGTTAATCCCAGGAAACAGTGGCTATGTTAACTGATCGTCTGTTAGCTCTCGATAGCATAAAAATGACGCTAAATATTCAATCAATCAATCAATCAATCAATCAATCAATCAATCAATCAATCACTATTTTAGGTTGAAGAAACATTCGTGACATTTCAAGAAAACGAACATCCCGAACAAAGTTCCACCTCAGCCGTTGCCAGCGCAGCTGTTGATGATGCTGCCTACCAGAGATGGCTGCAGTCTACCCATGACAGACTGTCAGAAGGCTGCATCAAACATAAAAAGAATATCATCAGAGTTTTCCTATCAGTGCTGACGGTGTTGTACTTTGTTTACTTTGGTTGGGCGATGTGGTACGAGTGAGTATACATAAATACATATATTCTTTACAAGTTTCAAATGCAGGGTAGTTGTTAATATGCATTTTTACCTGTTATCTCACTTTAATATGCGAATTGACCACAGATGTTTAATAACATGCCAGCGGTACCTCTGATAAAACAATTACAAATTGCATATCGTACTACTATTTTGAGTAGCTTAATTGTAATGAATGTTGTTGTTGTTGTTGTTGTTGTTGTTATTGTTGTTGTTGTTGTTGTTGTTGTTGTTGTTGTTGTTGTTGTTGTTGTTGTTGTTGTTGTTGTTGTTGTTGTTGTTGTTGCATGGTGTTTATCGTATCGTCGCTTTAGTCATATCGCGACTTTATTCTAAGTGCTGCCGAACTTGAGTGTCATACCGGAGACACATAGTATATGCTACCCAACCTAGTCACATTATACTGACACCCGGCCTGACGTTCCTACGAATGGGTATTTAAGTGGCTTCTTTGCGCCAAGACTATCACTTGTGTGGCTAAATTTAAGCCACCCAAAAGAAAAAAGCCACATAAAAGCTGTTTTTAAGAGTCTAGAAACAGCCACATAATTATTTTCAACTGTTTTTCAACCGTCCATAAAAATTACTAACCCTAAATCTTAGACACTTAACTACCCATTCGTTTGCACGACCAGACCGAGAACTATCATCTAAATACTGAGCGACAAGCATAGATAAGCAGATAGAATAGTCAATAAAAACATAAATAACATTGATGTAAAATGATGACTATTATATTAAGGTATTTGAAAATCAAAATCATTTTCTCTTTAAATTTACGATTAAAATGCTGCAGATGTGAACAACAGAGAGATTATGAAAAACTAGAACATATTTATAACATTCAATAGTTGTTGCTACTAGTTTCATTTTTCTTTTGTACCAGTTATTAAGAACTAAAAGCAATTTGACATTCCAGACTTGGTGACGAAGGGTCCTGGCGGCTGCTTGGGTTTACCGTGTTTGCCGTATTGCTGTTCACTGTCATGAAGCTGTGCACGGTCTATAATGCAGAGATTAGTACATGTTGGAACAACGGACATGCTTTTCGAGAAAGACGACAATTTCAATTGTTTATCACATTTATCAGATGGTAATATGATACTTTTCGATATATGTGCAGTATTTTGAATGCTACATCTCCAATATTTGTTTTATTTTTGTGAAGGAACACACATGTACACGCGGCTTAATTGTATTCTTAAATTTTGATTTAAAATTAAAAAAAAAACACATCATGTTTTCCTTAAATCCGTTCCCTTTTGCCAGGTAAAACGATTACATTTATTTGCTGGGATGAATAAAATTAAGGTGTAGAATAATTAATTTTATCAAATAATAGACTTGATAATAAAAATAATAAAATATATCTTAAACAGTAGATATAGCGTTCAAAGGATGCAATATTATCAACAGCAAAAAATATACAAAAGAAGGAAGTAACCGCCAATAGGGAACCTAAAATTCTTGAAAATATTCTTAGATATTAGCTTACAAATCCAATATTCAACTTTAGATATCTAGTTTACTCAAAATAATAATTGTGAGAGGTTAGTTGACCCCTGGTTAATTGTTTCATTGTACCTCGCTCTTCTTCCGTCATCACACGATGTAAATAAAAAATAGCCTCACTAGAATATTAGTTACAACAAACTAAGATCGTCGTCTAATACGGAATAGTTATTTACTAAGATCGTCGTCTAACACGTAGAAGCTATTTACTAAAATCGTCGTCTAACACCTAGAAGCTATTTACTAAGATCGTCGTCTAACACGGAGAAGCTATTTACTAAGATCGTCGTCTAACACGGAGAAGCTATTTACTAAGATCGCCGTCTGATACTGAGTAGCTATTTACTAAGATCGTCGTCTAACACGTAGAAGCTATTTACTAAGATCGTCGTCTAACACGGAGAAGCTATTAACTAAGATCGTCGTCTAACACGGAGAAGCTATTTACTAAGATCGTCGTCTAACACGTAGAAGCTATTTACTAAGATCGTCGTCTAACACGTAGAAGCTATTAACTAAGATCGTCGTCTAACACGGAGAAGCTATTTACTAAGATCGTCGTCTAACACGTAGAAGCTATTGACTAAAATCGCCGTCTAACACGGAGAAGCTATTTACTGAGATCGTCGTCTAACACGGAGAAGCTATTTACTGAGATCGTCGTCTAACACGTAGAAGCTATTTACTAAGATCGTCGTCTAACACGGAGAAGCTATTTACTAAGATCGTCGTCTAACACGAAGAAGCTATTTACTAAGATCGTCGTCTAACACGTAGAAGCTATTTACTAAGATCGCCGTCTAACACGGAGAAGCTATTTACTAAGATCGTCGTCTGACACGGAGAAGCTATTTACTAAGATCGCCGTCTGATACGGAGTAGCTATTTACTAAGATCGTCGTCTAACACGGAGTAGCTATTTACTAAGATCGCCGTCTAACACGGATTAGCTATTTACTAAGATCGTCGTCTAACACGGAGAAGCTATTTACTAAGATCGCCGTCTGATACGGAGTAGCTATTTACTAAGATCGTCGTCTAACACGGAGAAGCTATTTACTAAGATCGCCGTCTGATACGGAGTAGTTATTTATTAAGATCGTCGTCTAACACGGAGTAGCTATTTACTAAGATCGTCGTCTAACACGGAGAAGCTATTTACTAAGATCGCCGTCTGATACGGAGTAGCTATTTACTAAGATCGTCGTCTAACACGTAGAAGCTATTTACTAAGATCGTCGTCTAACACGTAGAAGCTATTTACTAAGATCGTCGTCTAACACGGAGAAGCTATTTACTAAGATCGTCGTCTAACACGTAGAAGCTATTAACTAAGATCGTCGTCTAACACGGAGAAGCTATTTACTAAAATCGCCGTCTAACACGGAGAAGCTATTTACTAAGATCGTCGTCTAACACGGAGAAGCTATTTACTAAGATCGTCGTCTAACACGTAGAAGCTATTTACTAAGATCGTCGTCTAACACGGAGAAGCTATTTACTAAGATCGTCGTCTAACACGGAGAAGCTATTGACTAAAATCGCCGTCTAACACGGAGAAGCTATTTACTAAGATCGTCGTCTAACACGGAGAAGCTATTTACTAAGATCGTCGTCTAACACGTAGAAGCTATTTACTAAGATCGTCGTCTAACACGGAGAAGCTATTTACTAAGATCGTCGTCTAACACGGAGAAGCTATTTACTAAGATCGTCGTCTAACACGTAGAAGCTATTTACTAAGATCGCCGTCTAACACGGAGAAGCTATTTACTAAGATCGTCGTCTGACACGGAGAAGCTATTTACTAAGATCGCCGTCTGATACGGAGTAGCTATTTACTAAGATCGTCGTCTAACACGGAGTAGCTATTTACTAAGATCGCCGTCTAACACGGAGAAGCTATTTACTAAGATCGTCGTCTAACACGGAGAAGCTATTTACTAAGATCGCCGTCTGATACGGAGTAGCTATTTACTAAGATCGTCGTCTAACACGGAGAAGCTATTTACTAAGATCGCCGTCTGATACGGAGTAGTTATTTACTAAGATCGTCGTCTAACACGGAGTAGCTATTTACTAAGATCGTCGTCTAACACGGAGTAGCTATTTACTAAGATCGCCGTCTGATACGGAGTAGCTATTTACTAAGATCGTCGTCTAACACGTAGAAGCTATTTACTAAGATCGTCGTCTAACACGTAGAAGCTATTTACTAAGATCGTCGTCTAACACGGAGAAGCTATTTACTAAGATCGTCGTCTAACACGTAGAAGCTATTTACTAAGATCGCCGTCTAACACGGAGAAGCTATTTACTGAGATCGTCGTCTAACACGGAGAAGCTATTTACTAAGATCGCCGTCTGATACGGAGTAGCTATTTACTAAGATCGTCGTCTAACACGGAGTAGCTATTTACTAAGATCGCCGTCTAACACGGAGAAGCTATTTACTAAGATCGTCGTCTAACACGGAGAAGCTATTTACTAAGATCGTCGTCTGACACGGAGTAGCTATTTACTAAGATCGTCGTCTAACACGGAGAAGCTATTTACTAAGATCGCCGTCTGATACGGAGTAGTTATTTACTAAGATCGTCGTCTAACACGGAGTAGCTATTTACTAAGATCGTCGTCTAACACGGAGAAGCTATTTACTAAGATCGCCGTCTGATACGGAGTAGCTATTTACTAAGATCGTCGTCTAACACGTAGAAGATATTTACTAAGATCGTCGTCTAACACGTAGAAGCTATTTACTAAGATCGTCGTCTAACACGGAGAAGCTATTTACTAAGATCATCGTCTAACACGGAGAAGCTATTTACTAAGATCGCCGTCTGATACGGAGTAGTTATTTATTAAGATCGTCGTCTAACACGGAGAAGCTATTTACTAAGATCGTCGTCTAACACAGAGAAGCTATTTACTAAGATCGCCGTCTGATACGGAGTAGCTATTTACTAAGATCGTCGTCTAACACGTAGAAGCTATTTACTAAGATCGTCATCTAACACGGAGAAGCTATTTACTAAGATCGTCGTCTAACACGGAGAAGCTATTTACTAAGATCGTCGTCTAACACGTAGAAGCTATTTACTAAGATCGCCGTCTAACACGGAGAAGCTATTTACTAAGATCGTCGTCTAACACGGAGAAGCTATTTACTAAGATCGCCGTCTGATACGGAGTAGCTATTTACTAAGATCGTCGTCTAACACGGAGTAGCTATTTACTAAGATCGCCATCTTACACGGAGAAGCTATTTACTAAGATCGTCGTCTAACACGGAGAAGCTATTTACTAAGATCGCTGTCTGATACGGAGTAGCTATTTACTAAGATCGTCGTCTAACACGGAGAAGCTATTTACTAAGATCGCCGTCTGATACGGAGTAGCTATTTACTAAGATCGTCGTCTAACACGGAGTAGCTATTTACTAAGATCGCCGTCTGATACGGAGAAGCTATTTACTAAGATCGTCGTCTAACACGGAGAAGCTATTTACTAAGATCGCCGTCTGATACGGAGTAGTTATTTACTAAGATCGTCGTCTAATACGGAGTAGCTATTTACTAAGATCGTCGTCTAATACGGAGAAGCTTTTTACTAAGATCGTCGTCTAATACGGAGTAGCTATTTACTAAGATCGTCGTCTAACACGGAGTAGCTATTTACTAAGATCGCCGTCTAACACGGATTAGCTATTTACTAAGATCGCCGTCTAACACGGAGTAGCTATTTACTAAGATCGTTGTCTGAACGGAGTAGTTATTTACTAAGATCGTCGTCTAATACGGAGTAGCTATTTACTAAGATCGTCGTCTAATACGGAATAGTTATTTACTAAGATCGCCGTCTAATACGGAGTAGCTTTTTGCTAAGATCGTCGTCTAATACGGAGTAGCTATTTACTAAGATCGTCGTCTAATACGGAGTAGCTATTTACTAAGATCGTCGTCTAATACGGAGTAGCTATTTACTAAGATCGCCGTCTAATACGGAGAAGCTTTTTGCTAAGATCGTCGTGTAATACGGAGTAGCTATTTTCTAAGATCGTCGTCTAACACGGAATAGTTATTTATTAAGATCGTCGTCTAATACGGAGTAGCTATTCACTAAGATCGTCGTCTAATACGGAGAAGCTATTTACTAAGATCGTCGTCTAATACGGAGAAGCTATTGACTAAGATCGTCGTCTAATACGGAGTAGCTATTTACTAAGATCGTCGTCTAATTCGGATAAGCTATTTACTAAGATCGTCGTCTAATACGGAGTAGCTATTTACTAAGATCGTCGTCTAATTCGGAGAAGCTATTGACTAAGATCGTCGTCTAACATGGAATAGTTATTTACTAGGATAGCCGTCTAATACGGAGTAGCTATTTACTAAGATTGTCGTCTAACACGGAGTAGCTATTTACCAATATCGTCGTCTAATACGGAGTAGCTTCTTACCAAGATCGTCGTCTAATACGGAGAATCTATTTCTGTTAAAATATCAACATCCATTAAACAAAGTTTGTAAAAAACAACAACACTGCATTAAATAAACGGATTTGTGTAATTTAATGATGTTTGTGATAGAAGGGTCCTCCGTGACCGACAGGTCAAAGGCGCCGTCTCAAGATCACTTACCTCTCACCGCTAAGGTCGTAGGTTCGAGTCCCGCTCGCTCCAAAGTCTTTATGTGATAAAGTTTCCAGTTACTTGCGGTGGTTCTACTCAGTCTGAGGTCTTCCTCTACCAGTAAAACTGGATATGTCATATAAAACCTGAAATGTGTTGACAATGGCGTTAAACCCCATTCAAAAAAAGTTTTCGATAGATTTGTAATCAGTTCACCCGTGTGTGGTAAATGTGCACGTCGTCACAAAATAAACACTCCGTAGATTCAAGAAAATACTGATATATCGATAAAATTACGTGTCAACTGCAGCGTACATTATACGTGTTGTAGTATATAAACATTTAATTAGTGTTCCCGGATGTATTGTTTTGCATGCCTTCATAATTTACATATATGTCAGCAT
This sequence comes from Panopea generosa, assembly GCA_029582155.1. Lineage (NCBI taxonomy): Eukaryota > Metazoa > Mollusca > Bivalvia > Adapedonta > Hiatellidae > Panopea > Panopea generosa. Next base: position 34,894,200 of record CM055909.1, on the reverse strand, counting down.
AGCAACGTAGAAATATATTTGCACACAGTAACATTCAAATAAAGTCGTACTGTGCTAAAGATATTGCTATTTTATGTATTCAATTGAAGGGCAAATATTCTACAATATCATTTAGGTAATGTACTCTCCCCAGTTGAGACTGAAGTGCTCAGACATGAAACTAGTCCAATTCGGTTTATAAAAATAGTGCAGTTGGGTTAGAAGGCATGGACTAATTGAATAAAAATGTGGTCATAAATTTTTACGTATTTCACATTTCCTTCACATTAAATGTTAAGAATCTTCACATATATGTTTAATAGTTCTGGCCATGACAAATATTATAAAAGAGACGGGACATCTCTTGGATTCACCAAACCAATTAAAAACAGAAAAAAAATGAGTTTTTAAATGATGTTTTGAAGAAAAAAATACGCTATGGTGGTTGGTTTTCCTGACTTGTTGCGGAAAATGTTCGGTAAAAATAGTTCTAACGAAAGTGAATGCTAGAGTTCATGTGGTGGAAAACATTTCAATGTGTACAATCTATTTTACTTCAATTGTGAAACAAGTTACAACTTAGACTTATTACGCTTTAAGTCTTCATATGCAGAACCAGTACTAAGAATATGTGGATAAAATGTCTTGCTCCGGGACACAGCATATAGTCGTGGCGGAAACGAACAAACCACCCTCTGATCCTGGGATCGGTGTTCTATCACTGAACCACGCATTCCACACAGTGTGTAATCGTAGAATGAGAGGTAACACAGTGACTCCTTCTACTTAGCTATATAGCTTATTGTTCGTATTTTTCTTGATGTATCCATGTCATAATTTCCTTATTTCTTTCATCTGTAGGTTCTTGTATGTGGGAGTTAGCCTAACGGTGGTCGTCTATGTTTTCATTGATATAGCCCTAGATCAGCCTGGAAATCTGATATCCGTTGCTGGTTTGGTCCTCTTTATTTTCGTATTCTACGTGACGTCAATAAATCCTGCTAAAGTAAGTACATGCATCCTAAATTAATGGGATAACCATTTGTAAACTAGTAAACATTTAATGGGATACCAGTTTATACTATTAAACACCGGCGTATATTGTAACCATTTGTAAACTAGTAAACATTTAAGGGGATACCAGTTTATACTATTAAACACCGGCGTATATTGTAACCATTTGTAAACTAGTAAACATTTAATGGGATACCAGTTTATACTATTAAACACCGGCGTATATTGTAACCATTTGTAAGCTATGAAACATTCTATAGGTTAGCTATATATTAACTATTAAACATAGGATACTAATTTGTAATTAATTGATGGACAATTAAGCATTTTATATAATAATTATAGGTTAACAATTTGTAAACTACTGAACAGTTTTAACGTTATCAATAATAAACTAATAAATATGTTGGTAAACTATTTAAATATTTGAAAGATAAAAGCGAGATTTCGCAGCATTTTAAGTCGCCATTAAAGGGAATATTGGTACTTGGCAATGTAATCTGTTTTATATATGTTCACACTGGCCTATGACCTATTGAATTGCAAATGTTTCTTTCTTTCCAGCTAGCAAAAACATAGATTTTGAATGTCACATGGGCATCCACAAATTATATCATTTTCTGTTATATAGATTTAGTAAAGTAGTACCCACCACAAGAGTTAATCCGTGAGACCCAGAGGAATGAAATTCATTAATTATGTTTACAATTTGTTTTCCAATGCTTCCTGTAATAATAATAATAAGATGTTTACCTTAATTCTAAGTGTTATGGTACTAGCCCAAGGTTACAGGGTTGGGGGCACTCAATAAAACACAAGTATTAACCGTCAACTCAGCAACAACAAATTACACCAAAAATCATTAAACTGAGTCCACTTAGTCATCAGAAGTTACGGTTTTTGTCATTTTCTCTAGTATAGATTTGATAAAGTAGGCCCCAACCCTCAGGGCCAAACCGTGAGACCCAGGGACATGAAATTCATAATTTTGTAAAGGATCAATAGATTTCAATAATCATGTTCACCAATTGTTTTAGAGTGCTTCTAAAAATAATAATAAGAAGAATTTTAAAAATTATCTTGATTTATTTTGAATTTGACTGTTTTGATCCCGCCCCTAAGACCTCATGGTTGGGGACCATGAAATTCACATAGTTATTAAATGAGTCTATTTAGTCATCAGAAATTACGTTTTTGTCATTTTCTCTTATATAGATTTAGTAGGCCCCAGTCCACAGGGCCAAACCGTGAGACCCAGGGACATGAAATTCATAATTTTGTAAAGGATCAATAGATTTCAATAATCATGTTCACCAATTGTTTTAGAGTGCTTCTAAAAATAATAATAAGAAGAATTTTAAAAATTATCTTGATTTATTTTGAATTTGACTGTTTTGATCCCGCCCCTAAGACCTCATGGTTGGGGACCATGAAATTCACATAGTTATTAAATGAGTCTATTTAGTCATCAGAAATTACGTTTTTGTCATTTTCTCTTATATAGATTTAGTAGGCCCCAGTCCACAGGGCCAAAACGTGAGACTCAGGGACATGAAATTTTATATTTTTTTATAAAGGACCAATAGATGTCAATAATCAAGTTCATCAATTGTTTTTGAGTGCTTCTTATAATAATAATAATAATAATAATAATAATAATAATAATAATAATAATAATAATAATAATAATAATAATGATAATAAGATTTTTAAAAGTTATCTCAGTGCTTCCTATAATAAGAAGTAGATTTTTAAAGTTTACCTTTAATTTTTTTAGGTACATGCTATTCACAATTTTAGTGTAAAGGGCCCATATACGTCCATAATCATGGTCACCATTTGTTTCCCAGTGCTTCTAATAGCAAGAAGAAGATTTTTAAAGTTTACCTTGATTTTGATTCTTGGCCCCGCCCCTAAGGTACCAGAGGGGAAGGGACCATGTAATTCACCATATTCGATTCACCCTTAGGTACAAAAACTGCATTTCATTACGATTGAGTTAATTTTTTCACGGTTTTTGACGACGGACAAAAGGCGATCGAAAAAGGTCCTTTGAGATAGATAAAGTCTCAGGTGACCTTAAAAGCGTAAGTGGTATCTGCCCAATATGTTTTACTTACTAGATAAACTGGCATACGGTGTTCTGGGGCATAGCGATGCAATATATATTTGCACTGATGATCTTAAGGACGCAGTGGGGATATGACATGTTCAAATGGCTTGGTGATCGCGTGACGGAGTTCCTTGGCAACGCCGCTAAAGGGATTCTTTTCGTGTTTGGGGAAACAGCCTCCGATCACTTCTTTGCAATGAAGGTAAGCGATAAAGCAATGTAAATTGAATGTAAAAAGCAAATGATGTTGTGGTTTTTTTTCGCTACAACTTATAAGTTCGTATGAGAATGCAGTTTATCTCTGAAAAATCACGTGCGTTCTAGATCTACTTTCATCGGCCGCTATTAAACTTGCATCTGTTAATTTGATAAATGCCAGCCAAGTCGTGAAACACGATTTTATGTTTAGCAGAAAGTGATAATGTTTATTCTATAAACAATCGTATAACGACTCTGATAAAAGTGGTTGTATTCACTGTATAGCAGTTGTCAAGGTCTTGTGTCTTTATATTATAGTTATTTTCAGCTGATGACGATAACTTGTAGTCCATGTATACCGTTATTTCCAGCTGATGCCGATAACTTGTAGTCCATGTATACCGTTATTTTTAGGTGATGCCGATAACTTGTAGTCCATGTATACCGTTATTTTCAGGTGATGCCGATAACTTGTAGTCCATGTATACCGTTATTTCCAACTGATGCCGATAACTTGTAGTCCATGTATACTGTTATTTTCAGGTGATGCCGATAACTTGTAGTCCATGTATACCGTTATTTCCAGCTGATGCCGATAACTTGTAGTCCATGTATACCGTTATTTCCAGCTGATGCCGATAACTTGTAGTCCATGTATACCGTTATTTCCAGCTGATGCCGATAACTTGTAGTCCATGTATACCGTTATTTCCAGCTGATGCCGATAACTTGTAGTCCATGTATACCGTTATTTTCAGGTGATGCCGATTGCGTGTTTCTTCTTTACGTTCATAAGTATCCTGTACTACATGGGCGTCATGCAGGCAATCATCAAGGTCATGGGACATTTTCTCTCTTTCTGCATGGGAACCACACCTGCAGAATCTATTAGCACGGCTGCAAATATATTCGTATCTATGGTAAGTACGTGTATTACCAATAAACACAGATTAGTAAATACTTACCAGCAGAAGACATATAATTTAAACGTACTGCGGTCGCAATGGTACAAACATAATATATATACATGATAATTTTAATAAGAACAATAAAAAGCATGCGACAATACGGGTAAAATCAAGAGCAGAATCGCAACTAGGCGATTAAACCTAATTAAAGGGTACGCCAAGCCTCTCTCGTCCCATTGCCCAAACAAAATCAGCCGATGGAATACACTTTTTGGAGATAAGAACAAGAGCCATGGAAATTATTTGTCATAATCATCATGTTTAATATGGTTTTTCTCACTCTTTAATTAGATCGAAGCGCCGCTGATGATACGGCCGTTTCTGAAGGACATGACGAGGTCAGAACTACACGCTGTGATGACGGGAGGATTTGCCACGGTAGCAGGAGGTGTCCTCGGAGCATACATCAGCTTCGGTGTACGTGGAAATATTATACTTGCTATATAGAAACATACAGATAATCCTATCTTACATATTGTACTTGTTCTGCATTTTCACAATTGTAGTTATATAAGTATATTAAGACCGTAAAGTTGTTTGATATTTAAAGAAAGATGTTAACTGACGAAGAATGTACTTTTGTAAGTCTATATCGATATCATACCATATTGGTAAAACATGACACAACTGATTTAATTTAACTTTTAATTGCGTTTTAGGATTGCATTACATTTGATTTCAAGTTTTGTTTTAGTTGGTGACGACTATCCAAATTACATTTAAACAGACTTACAGTTTTAAGCAGGTAACATTTGGACCTATTTGGACTCGCGTCCACAGAGGTGGGAGGCTGCCGTTCTTGAGACAACGCGTCGCGGAGAACATCATGGAAATAGTTCAATCGATAATGTATATATACATTTTAAAATGTATTACTGATTTTGCGTCGTTATTTATTAATTCATAAGATCTGTGAATGGACTGTCACAAGTGCATTATGTATATACCAGGTACCAACCAATCATTTGTTATAAATACATATACATATATCAGGTACCAGCCAATCATTTGTTATAAATACACACACACACACACATATATATATATATATATATATATATATATATCAGGTACCAGCCAAGCATCTGTTAGATATGCATATATATATCAAGTACCAGCCAATCATCTGTTATATATACATATTTATATCAGGTACCAGCCAATCATCTGTTATATATGCATATATATATCAAGTACCAGCCAATCATCTGTTATATATACATATTTATATCAGGTACCAGCCAATCATCTGTTATCTGCCAGCGTAATGAGCGCACCTGCAGCGTTGGCAATATCTAAACTGTCGTACCCGGAGACGGAGAAAAGTAAAGCGTCATCTGAGGACTTTGCAGTCGTGGAGAAAGTGTAAGTTTTATGTCCAATATATTTTCAAGGGGAGTTTGTCAGGAAAATACACTATAAATGTTTTAAAAATAAAACTATTTTTAAAATGGTTAAAATACATCTCATTACCATTAATAAATAAAATTTGAATGGCTTAGTATGTCGCTATTTAAACCGGAGTTGAAACTTGAAACGAGATCCCCATTCTAAAATTAGACAACACTTAAATACTGCTAGACGGCATCAAATCGTCATTCGGACTCTTTCTTTGATGAAACAATTTTACTAAGTTTAAACCTGTATAACGGATCAAATTAAAATCAAAATAAAACTCATTTAAAACGTTACAAAATATATGCAATTTTAAGCGGGAAATCTATTTAAGTCTTACCTAGGCGCTTAGCCCAAGTTAGGAAACCCTTTTCATTATATTAATTTAGCATATCTAAATAGATAAATTTTGGCAATAGGGGGTCAATGAGTACATATAGGCATGTTATATTGGGGAAAAATGTTTATAGCCAATTTTAAACTTTTGAAAAATCCTGATACATTCCCTTTAAAACTAAATTAAACAATACCTTGAAATAATCATATTAAATGAGGGGTCACTATTATGTTGTCAAACGATTAAAACAGTGTTTTAATTTTTTACATGTGATGGTAAGGAATGTTGAGTTTAATTCGTAATATTTTTGTATATATGATTAACGTATTCTTACGTATAGTTGTAACTACAGAGCACCAAAAGGCTTAATTTCCATACAAAAGCTTAACTCAGAATTCTTTTAAAGTAGTTCATAAAACAATACAAAATAAACATTTCTAGTTTATTGTAAATATGGCAATACGTGTATTCACTATGAAGAATTTTACTATCATTTATAGGTATATAATAAAGTTTCATAAAGACAAGACAACTTCAAAATTCCTCTTTTCTGAAACTGCAATACCTGAGATTTTAATGGTCCCCATTGATCATGACTACGGGATTATTTAGACCCCGTTTCATATATACGTATAATAAAAAATGCACATCTCTGAAACCACAATCATTAGGTTTGGGAAGATTTTATGTCGTATAAAATTGCCCTAAACATATCAATAAACAAAACATATTTATCAAATGATTTCTTCAATTCAATTTGAGCATAGCAGAAAAGTATAATTCAGAAGATAAGTATTTGCAATCTACGCAAAAGCATAAGTATTTACTTTTAGATCTTAACAAAACTTACATAGTATATGGTTCTTCAGGAAGTCATCTTTACCAAATATTTAAGTGTCCAGAGTTCTGATATTATCCATGTAGCGTTCAATATGCTATACCCTACTTAATGTGCACATGTCATCTTGGTGGCAAACGGACATGTTTACCAATAGAGCGAATACAGATTCTCTAGGTCAACTTTATTTACATCGCAATATCATAATATACATATAATATACAAAACAAGAGCAATGATATTTGGATTTAACTATTTCATTGGAATACATGACTTGGCTTTCAGTTGTGGTTCTTTGTTTTGATACAAAATCATGTTCTAGAAATTTGAAAAGTAGTAATTAGTACGGTCATCAAGTCATTAATTAGTTTATATTATTTTATTTCACAATTGCAAAATAATCTCAGATCTTATATGGGTTGCTGTCGAGCCAGTACTGGGCATTGTCTTATTCACAACCTTTTAACGAAAGTCAGTTTGGGTTTGATTCTCAGTTCGACCCGATGGACTCAGTGTTTTGGTTTGATCCTCAGCCGGACCCGATGGACTCAGTGTTTTGGTTTGATCCTCAGCACGACCCGATGGACTCAGTGTTTTGGTTTGATCCTCAGCACGACCCGATGGACTCAGTGTTTTGGTTTGATCCTCAGCCGGACCCGATGGACTCAGTGTTTTGGTTTGATCCTCAGCCGGACCCGATGGACTCAGTGTTTTGGTTTGATCCTCAGCCGGACCCGATGGACTCAGTGTTTTGGTTTGATCCTCAGCACGACCCGATGGACTCAGTGTTTTGGTTTGATCCTCAGCACGACCCGATGGACTCAGTGTTTTGGTTTGATCCTCAGCCGGACCCGATGGACTCAGTGTTTTGGTTTGATCCTCAGCCGGACCCGATGGACTCAGTGTTTTGGTTTGATCCTCAGCCGGACCCGATGGACTCAGTGTTTTGGTTTGATCCTCAGCCGGACCCGATGGACTCTCAAAAAAATACTCAGTGTTGGTTTAACCCAGGAAACAAAAGTTTATAGCAGCAATGAAATAATTTTGTGACCTAATTTATTATTTTTGTTTTTGTTAAATTTTCAACTAAATAATAAAACATATTATGACTCTTTAAAGTATACTCTTTACACTATTAAATTTTACCCTACTTGTGACAGGACTGACCACAATGTCATAGAAGCAGCAACAAATGGTGCCACTTCTACAATTAAAGTTATAGGAGCGATAATGGTGAACGTGTTGGCGTTTTTATCTCTCCTGGCATTTTTGAACGCAACGCTGACCTGGTTTGGTGACCGAGTTGGGTTGGAAAAGTTTACTTTTGAGGTATACAGAATATAAAGTAACTTTATATGTACATACTTTATCTGTAATCTTTACACATTAAAATTGGTAGTTGTAGTCCCCAACCCCTCCCCTCTCTCCTCCCATCCCTCTCCTCTCCTCTCCTCTCCTCTCCTCTCCTCTCCTCTCCTCTCCTCTCCCCTCCCCTCCCTTCCCCTCCCTTCCCCTCCCCTCCCCTCCCCTCAGCTCTCCTCTCTCCCCTTTCCCTCGCATACAAATAGCCTGAGACTTGTACATGCGTTGACACTCATTTTTGCTTCATGACGCTTATTCAGTTTTGTTCGAAAATAGAAAACGGAATAAAAACAGTGCTAGAGTGGGGATTGGGGGCGTCCGGGGTGTTGTATGAATTTTTTTTTAACAAATTCAATGAAATCCAGTCAATTATGTCATTTTGCTGGACGCGCTCTGTGTGGATTCTTTTATCAGATATTATTTGTAATATTTATTTCATTTTAAAGTGTGTGTGTATGTGTGTGTTGCACTAAAATGCCAATAAAGATAGTTTTAATTATTTTCTAAGAATATGCATTTTAGGTTGTTTTGCGTTCCAAGCAAGGAACGGTAAAGAGAAATCATACAAATCATGCACATTTTTTGACTGGTAACACTGTAAGTATCAAACGTAAAAACAACACACGTAGCCTATGTATGTTTTTCTTCAGTTCATAAGCTCTTACGTGTTGTATCCAGTGTCATACTTCATGGGTGTTCAAACAGAAGACTGTCGGAAGGTGGCAGAATTAATAGGTTTGTTTGTTATCCCTTATACATAGCAGTCGATACTCCTCTGTAACCATGTTTTTGTGAACCGTTTGTCAGATGCTTTTCTATCATTCTGGTCACATGCAATAATTACCACAAGTTCATCACCAAATTTGATTAGTTCGTCATTATTATTTTCTTCTTCTTCTTCTTCTTCTTCTTCTTCTTCTTCTTCTTCTTCTTCTTCTTTTTCCCTCTCCATCTTCTTCTTCATTTTCTTCTTTTTTTCCATTTCTTTTTATTGTTCAGTCATCTGCTCTCATTATTATCCCAGTATGATACATTTTGGAAATATCATTTTTTAATTGTAATGATTATTAATAATTATTATTATTATTATCAATTATCATCATTATCAATATTGCTTTTACTATCATTCTCTACTACTACCTTTGCTACTATTAACACTACGACTTCTTTTACTTCCACTACCATACCGCTTCTGTTGTTAATAGTAGTAATATCCTGGGTTTTATTATTATTATTATTATTATTAGTAGTAGTAGTAGTAGTAGTAGTAGTATTGCCCTCATACAGTAATCATTATAACAACTGGCCTGGTGCCAGTAAAACTGACTGAGATAATAGTATCTATGGTATGACACTAACATACAAAACAAAACAATGCAAATGCATTACAATGCATGGCAACGCAGCGCAACGCAACACAACTAAACGCAACGCAGATATGTTATATTTAAGCATTGCAATTATGACGATTAATTTCTTAGGTTCTCTTATGATGTTTTGTCGTTTTTCCAATGTGGTGTATGTTTTTCATTTCCAAATATGACGACTATATTTATGTTTTCTGTTTTATCACCGTCGGATACCCACGTGTAAACCATTCCGATACTCTCTATTTATCACCCATGGGAACTTATGCTAGCTCTGCGTCCTTTTATTTGATCAGAGCAAAACAGAATATTACGGAGTTCCGTTTGGACCATCATATTTTTTTCCCCAAACCAAGATGCTCGAAACCACGATGATGAAAGTCGAAACCACGATGATGAAAACGCGAAACTACGATGGTGATAGTCGAAACCACGATGGTGGAAGTCGAAATCATGATGGTGAAAATACGAAATTACGATGATGAAAACACGAAATCACGAAATTACGATGGTGAAAACACGATGTAATATCGCGTTTTCACCATCGTGGTTTCGACTTTCACCATCGTAGTTTCGACCTTCGACTTTCATCATCGTAGTTTCGACTTTCACCATCGTGGTTTCGACTTTCACCATCGTACTTTCGACTTTCATCATCGTAGTTTCGACTTTTACCATCGTGGTTTCGACTTTCACTATCGTAGTTTCGATTTTCGACTTTCACCATCGTAGTTTCGACTTTCATCATCGTAGTTTCGACCTTCGACTTCCTGTCATTCACACGCACATGTTTTACCAACAAGTCATGTCGTCTGATGAAGGTATGTTTTTATAAATATTGATTCAAATACCCGTTGATACATTAACCATCATTAATTTCTTTGTAGGAGTATCCCCTTTCAAAATATTTTGAGATACAGCCATCCATTGTAATTATTGTATTGATGCCGCATTGCATATGCGCAACAGAAAGCCGAAGGGCGAAGGTCGAAACTACGATGGTGAAAGTCGAAACCACAATGATGAAAGTCGAAATCACGATGGTGAAAATTGAAACTACGATGATGAAAGTCGAAACCACGATGATGAAAGTCGAAAGTACGATGATGAAAGTCGAAAGTCGAAACTACGATGGTAAAAACGCGAAATTGCATCGCGTTTTCACCATCGTAGTTTCGTAATTTCGTGTTTTCATCATCGTAGTTTCGTAGTTTCACCATCGTAATTTCGACTTTCACCATCGTAGTTTCGACGTTCGTGGTATGGGGTTCAGAAATAAAAAACGCGATGATCCAAATGGAACACCGTCATACAGCTAACGTTAACGTCTTATCAAAACGGCGTATGCATGAAACTAGAGTTGCAACTGGATAACGTTCCCATTCATTGAATCCTGAAGGAAACAATCACATGGTTTTATCGTGGCTTGGTAGAAACAACGCAAAGCTAGTGTAATATACCACGGATGATAAATGGAGAGTATCGGAATGAATCGGAACGGGTATCCGACGATGAGTTTTATTGGCGATATATCTATGTATTATTTCCAAATATGGAAATTCTACAACGGTAAACTTGAGAAGTAAGTGACACATAAACTAATCTCTTCCTCGAGATGTCAAGACATTTACAAATGAATTTATAGCATAATATGGTGTATTTCTATTATTTCTATAAATGATAGCTATGTTTAAAACCCCAAATGTTTTCTGTTTTATGGGAGATACTCCTATATCCACATATAATTTCAAAATATGGAAGTTCCACAACGGTAAACTTGAGTCAGAATGTCACACATAGAATTATAATCTCTTCCTCCAGGTGTCAAGACGTTCACTAATGAGTTTATAGCATATGTAAAGTTGAAAGACCTGATTACTAACAGACATGCTTTAAACAACTACACAGAGTTTTACAATACCACGGAATGGTTCTGGGAAGGTGATGATGTCACGTTGAATATAACCGGTGACATTTTAAAAGGGGGAATAATTGCCGTAAGTTTATTCTCAGTACAAATAACGATTCCTTATATCAGTATACAATAAAAGTCAGTAACAAACGGCTACACCCTAGTAATGACCTGAGTCTCGTCACTTCTCGCCTGTTGCTGGCGGCTTTACCCAAATGAGACAAAACCGTTGGTCTTCGCCATTTTTGAAATTAAGCTGATCTGAATTAATCCACGTAATGTTAATATTTTCGGTTGCGTGTTTCAAAAGGATTAAATAATTAAACATAATCTTTACAAAAGACAAAAAGGACTTAATCAAACAACGTGTAAGAGATGTTAATTCAGCATTTCACATTGGATGAGTTCATGTTTCTCATCTATTTGATGTTGATACTGTAGAAGTTTTGGTATTGTGTTGTTATCGGAAGAAGTATCGGTTCTAAATTAATTACCTGTCAAAATATCGGTACAGTATTATTCACCTGTCGAAATACCGGTACAGTGTTATTCACCTGTCAAAATACCGGTTTTGTATCATTCACCTGTCAAATATATATCGGTTCTGTGTTATTCACCAGTCAAACTATCGGTTATGTGTTATTCACCTGTCAAAATATCGGTTCTGTGTTTTTTTTGCTTCTGTATATAGTATCGATTGTGTATTATTCACCTATATAAGTATCGGTACAGTACTATTCACCTGTCAAAATATCGGTTCTGTGTCACTCACCTGTAAAAATATCGGTACTTGGCTGTTTATCAGAAGAAGTATCGGTACTGTGTTATTCACCTGTCAAAATATCGGTTCTGTGCTTTCCATCCGTAGAAAGTATCGGGACTGTGTTATTAATCTGTATGAAATATCGGTACCTTGTTATTCATCTGTATAAGTATCGATACTGTGTTATTCACCTGTCAAAATATCAGCACCGTGCTACTCACGCTGTTGTTGTGGTTTTGTATTTCTCCTGTTGGACATATATTTCATTTTTTTTATTTGTTCATGTTTCATGTGTTTTTCATCTATAGAAAGTATCTGTGCTTTGTTACTAACCTGTATAATAAGATATTTGTTCATGTTTTATGTAACTGTTCTGAAATACTGAAAATTGTCATTATGAGATATTTATTAATATTTTATCATTTCAATTTTCTGTTTTCAGGAAAGATCTGAAATTATTGCCACATACGCTTTGTGCGGTTTTGCTAATTTTGGATCAATTGGAATCACACTGGGTGGCATGGGTTCGCTAGCTCCGGAAAGAAAACGAGACTTGTCGAATATGGTTCTCAGATCTATGATTTGTGGCAATGCTGCGTGTTTTATGACGGGATGCATTGCAGGTAACTGTCTTTATCCGCTCTCCGTCAAAATTGATTTGCGTAAATTTCTAAATACTAAATACTAAAGATATGACCCATTAAATCAACTCGTTATAGGATGGTGAGGATCGGGGTGGGCCGCCCCTTAACAAGCCACACAGATATATTATGTATAAGTCAGGCTATCTATGTTATAATGAACGGAACAACTAACCCGTCATTTTTGCATTTCCAATATCTTCGCCAAAATATTGAGTAGCATCATTAGAAATTGTATACGTCATTTACAGACATTATGTATATTTATATAGCCAAAACGTTCTTTCTCCATTCAAAATTTCAAGAAAATTGCTTTGATATTTATTGAGTAAATACATAAAGTGTCCGGTACATAAAGTGTCAGGTGGTAGGTTAGCTGTTCCGTACAGCATATTAATTTTTAACATATATAAACACTAGCTCGAGCGTATTATAATTATTTTTAGTAATAAGTGACATAAGGTCAATATTGTCGAAGTTGCTGTTACAAAACAATTATTTGTTCTATTTCAAAGCTTTTTATATATTTTCAGGTTTATTGTACAAACCTTTCTGACAACGACATCAATGAAAAGCTTCGCAAGGAAGATTATGAGTGGTTCCTGTGGACACTGATTAATAAATCTTGCACAATCACGTTTTTTATTAGTCAACTATCGACGATAGACCACCACAATGTTTCTTCTAAGTCAGGTGTCGCGTAAAAAGGCAACAGTGACAACTATATAAGAAAATCTCAAATACTGCACTACATACAACAATTACTCGTATTACATAAAGTGTCGCCATAAAGTTTTGGTGTTAAACAAACTACCAAGGCAGATAAGTCTATCCCAGAACCTGATATCTCCCAGATCAGGTATCTTAACCGTCATTGAAAAAGCAAGGAGTTTTATTCTTGTCCCACAATTCATAACAATTCAACGCTAACTAAACTGGGGCGTCGTTCACTTTCAATTGAATCAACTGACCAATCAACGTGCTCAAATGCGGCTTTCCCAACATTGCTAATTAACGGACTCATTCGAGAGAGCTGGGTCCGTACTACAGACTAAAATCATATTGCTTTTTAATGTTCAAGCTAAATATAATTTGCCATAAAATATATGCCTAAATGACTGTTATTCAAGATTTTCACCAAATCATTTATAAATGTTAACATTTTTGCATAAAAAAAAACTAATTTTCTTAAAACAAGAACACATAAGATTTTATCTTCCGTTCTAATCCATATTTATACCTAAACTTATGTGTATATATGTACATTTGAATGAATAAAAATGGGTTTAAACCAAGAACACATTGATGCTAATTATCCTTATGTGTGTTTCATGTAAGATTAATTGACTACTCAAAGTAATTGGAAATTAAAACAAGGCCTAATGTATGTGAAGATCAAACTACATCCTGACTTTTGTCATAGATGAATATGAAGTATTGGCCTCATGGCAAAGAACATCGTCGGATACCCACGGGGTGTCAATACTCCCCATCCATCACCCGTGGGAAATTACGCTAACTCTGAGTCATTTTATTTGAACAAAAAAGAACAAAATACAGGTTGCGTTAACGTCTTATCAAAACGACGTTTGCATGAAACTAGCGTTGCGATTGGATAACGTTCCCTTCATGAAATCGTGAAGAAACCAATCATATGGTTGCATCGTGGCTTGGTAGATAAATGGAGAGTATCGGAAGGGATTACGCGCGGGTATCCGACAAGAATGACGGGACTAGTTGTGTATATAGGATTAGCAACGAGGAGATCAGTTGTTGGTTTGTGTAGCAATAAAAAAAGAAAACCGTTTAAAGTCAAAATGTTGAAATAAAAAATAAAAATAATACTCTATGTGGCTCTGTATGTAATGACGAATAGTATTACAGAAGTAATCATCTAAAAACCGTTATAAGTAAAAGTTGCAATATAGAATGTATAGGTGTAATCCCACCATTGAGTTTTGTTCTTTATTCTATAGTAAATAATAATAGATTGAAGGCGTGTTATTCATAAAGAGACACAAATGAAAGAAGTGAAACCTACATTTTACAGTTTGTTAACCTCTGCACTATCAAAATATGATGAGAAAGGTAGGGGTCATCTGTTATATAAGAGATTTTTTTTCTGCTCAGTGTGTACACTGTTGACAAAGTGTAAGTAGACTTCCGATATCATGTATTCATATCCAATTTTCAAGCATCAATTTATTTTTCAAAATTCACAATTCAAACATGATAATGCTGTCAAAATGTTCAAAATACATCAATAATGCCATTCAAATAAAAAAATGAGCATTCAAATAAGGAAAATGCATTTTTAAAAAAGAAGAAACTAAGAATATTTATAACCGCCATTAAGCGACTACCCAACGGAAGCACTTCCTTTCCCCAGTGGTGGTACTATGCCTATAAACATGCAATGTGGAATACATGGAAGCGACGCGATGTGATTCGAGGGATTATATTTAGTGCAATATGCAATTTACTCATGTGGATGTAAGAAATAGAACAAAAAGAATACAGTTTGTGATTTTTCAACTTACTTACAAAGTAGTTACAGTTGCCGTTTGAGTGAATTATTTTCTAAACACCAAGTTGAAATATATTATAAAAATCTGAGTTGATCTGATAATGAAATGTATACAAGTCTGTGTCCAGAACGCAGCCAATCATCTGTTTAAGATGGATTTTTTTAAGCACGGAACCCAACCAAAAGTAAGAAAACGTCTGTCTGTTGGGAATACAGAATAAAACATAATTCCATTATTAAGCCGTGAATTATCTTTGTTCGTTTTACTCTGGTTGTCCGTAAGCAGGCAAGAAGATGCGGTGAGCGAGTATTTTCTAATTTGAAATAAAGTAATGTTGGTGAAGTTGAAGGCACTAAATTTATAATGTTAAAGGTCAGAGAAAGCAAATACGACTACACTTGTTAATTTCTATCAGTTTTAATTTGGTGTAAAAGACACGGTTTATAAACAAATACAGTTTCAAATATATATGATATTGATTAATTAAAGTCTCAGTCTAACAGTTACATCTAAGAAATAATATTAAATTCACCCAAAATCACTTTTTGACAGCGGTGTCTAATAAAATAGTATATTTGGTGAGTAAAACTTAGATGTTAACAAAGTCTATAAAATAATGGCTGGAATCCAAATTTATTTTAAAAATAAAAAGTTATTAAAGTATATTTCACAATGTTCTGACGTTAATTCCGATTTGACTGGTAAACTATCCTGCCAACGACAATGACTAAAAGTATTACACTATATTATTTATATACCTGAATAATTAAAAGTCCACCCTTAAAAATTGGTGCTAGTTTTACACAATGCACAGGATGTGTTAGGACAAACACTTTATAATCATAGGAAAACAATTTAATTTTAATTCAATTCAATAGTTTATTTCGGCATATTAACATACATGTTCGTCACCTTGACATATGTATAGGCAGCGGTTACAACACATGTAAGAAGAGCATCATATAATCAAGTAATGTACAATATGAACCTAACATTATATATAATTGATTCATCGAAATATATATATTAAATAGTTCAATCAAATTGTATAATGTGTGTGTTTATACAGCACATGGATAAAGAGACGTTCTACATTTGTATTCATACCCTGGACACAGAAAGTGTATTGACGATCACTAATCGTCAGCAACAACGTATTGTTATCCCACAATAGCGAGACACGGCTAGCAGTCAATGTCATTGTTTGTAGCATTATAATATCATAGGCCAGAGTATAAAAACAAATTGTTTGAAGTTCACATTAATAACATTCATAAAATTTTAATAAATAAATTGTCTTTTAAGAACTATTATCATTACGTCTTTTATTTGCTAAATAAATATATTGTGCAAGATTACATATTACACCAGCTTGTTTAGAGGTTAACAATGCTATGGATTTCTGTTTTGTTGGCAGTAAAAATTTGGAAGACAATCCGTTCTTATATCTCTGTAGAAAGGACAAATAATAACAAAATGATATTCGTCTTCCACTACATTCATTTGACAATATATACATTTTCTATCTGATCTATCTATATTTCTATAACGACCCTCTTCAATGGCAAGTTTGTGAGCAGAACAACGTGATCTTGTGAGTGCAATTCGGTGATTATTATTTTGAACACATGACATGTATTTTTCTAAACCTATATCAGTTTTTACATCTCTATAGGTACTAAGTTTAGGCATGTTATTCAGCAGTTAATAAAAAATTTGGTAGTTCTGATCATGCAATCGTTCAATTACTTTGATGATTTGAAGTTTGCTAATAGACATTTCATTCAATAAATAGCTACAAGTTGATTTAATAAAGATTTAACATTTAAGGCCCAAGAACCTTTAACAAATTTAGTTTTATCCTCAATAAAACATTTATACATCAATGATTCAGGACAATTGATACTTTTTTAAGGATTTTCTCTTTGTATTAGGCATCGTAACTTCGCCAAAGTACGTAAGTACACCAGTCACTATAAATTATCGAAAGTACTGATTCTGAACGTGCCTCGTGACTCCACGTATGTTGTCGAAGTTCTTTACCGGAAAGTGACGGTAATTTGCCTGTGCACATTTGGTAAACAAACAAACGTGGTCTAACCTAATTTTGAAAGTAGTCCGCGTTTTATTTTCTCTTTGATCAAATAATACATGTTACTAATCTGTGTCTTATGTGTCTTGCGTTTGTTTGTTTGAAAAGTTAGGGTCACATTTATGTGATCGAGGGCTAACAGATGATCAGTTAATCTAATATGTTTATCCTGGATAGCTGTATATAATTAACCAGTATTCGGGCACACCCTAAAGCTATCAAACAAGTGAGTGAAACATTTCGCGTTAATTGTTAAATTACATCAAGGTAATATCCGTCTTTATTATATAGTCTTAGATCTTAATAAGATTATGCTTTATGAAAGTGCACACCTGTTTTGCACTATTTTATTGTTAATCTGTATCTTCATTTAAGGCTAATCTAACATATCAGCGGTGTGTATTACCTTCTATAACAACAGTTTTTATACAGTCCACGTTATGCCAATAGTATTGATATAATGTGTTTAACGCCATTATCGACACATTTCAGGTTATATATGGCATATCCTGTTTTATTGTGAAAGTGGAAGAATACCTCAGAAAAAATCTGAGTAGAACCACCGTCCTTCCGCAGCAAGTTACTTGCAAACTTTCGCACATAACGATTATTTTGAACCTATGACCTTAGCGGTGAGAGGTTAAGTAATATTGAGACGACACCTTAGACCACACGGCCACCCTAGACGGAAATAGCTTTCCTTCCGCAAGTAACTGACACACTTCCTTATATAATTTTTGGACCGAGCGGGACTCGAACCTACGATCTTAGAGGTAAGTTATCTTGAAACGACGCCTTAGACCACTCGGCGACGGAGGACACTGCGTATTGATACACATTTATAATTTTGCCAGTCAAGGAGTTCGGAAGTAATACAAAAACACCGTCTCAAAAAATGGGTATTTTCCGTTCTTACTAAAATTTTAAAAACATTAGAAAAGCATTTAGTAGAACTTACTGCAAAGCATCTGCAGAAATGCTGGGCAACAACGCCATACATGTGTTATAATGTTGGAATCATAATCTACGCCACTACCTTTTAACGGGACTGCTTTTACATAATCAATTGCAATCGGTTGTGCCGTCGCGGCATATTTATTAAATTAAGTAAAGTCGAAACAATGAAACTACGATGGTGAAAAGTCGAAACAACGATAGTGAAAAGTCGGAACTACGGTGGTGAAAAGTCGAAACAACGTTGTTTCGTTGTTTCGACTTTTCATCATCGAAGTTTTGTTGTTTCAACTTTATTTGATTTAATAAATAGGCCGCGATGGCTCCAATTGGACACCGTAGTTTAGAATGTGTATGCAATTCCTTTTGAAATGATTCAGCAATTAACAAATACTATATTATGCATTGAAAACGTAACACTGTGACTAATCGTTACAAGCATTTAAAACAATCTCCTGTAAAAGCATATTTAATTCTTCACTTATCTGCTTCATCAGAAACAAAGGGAGGCATGGCGATATATTATTTACATTATTACTTATTAAGCGGTTTTCGAATATCTACAGATAGCGCAAAGTGTGACATAATGTAGGAGTGTTGACATTTTCCCTTGAAGACAACCAAGTTACGCATTGTATTACAATTTACTAATTGTATTTAGAAAATATAATTATGAACGTATTTCAGTCAATCTTGGTTCTATTTTACAGAACTGTTCTCGTTTTAAAAATGGTAAAATTAGCCACTGGTTCACCAAGTATGTCATACACACGGTTAAATAATTCTGCTCTAGGACATACATATTTTGGCCTGGTTACTGATTCTGCCATCGAATGCTGCGAACACTGTCTCCAAGATACCAAATGTAGAGCTGTGAATTTTGATAAGTCCTCTAGCACGTGCGAGCTGAACGACAAACATCCGTTGGATTACCCGTATCGTATATTGCACGAGGACCCCGACAGGAGTGTCTATTACGCACACATAGGTAATCATTTTGTTTATTTTATCATTTAAACTTAATTTAAAAGTATTTGTAAATGATAGTTGCATTATTGTCGTTATATCATATCACGGTCAGGGAACTGTGTCGCACCGTGGAGTGATTCGCGTTGACAGTTTGTCACAGATTCACGTCGATCTGTTGCAGAAACACGTTATACTTTGTTGTATATAGTATATTGTTTACTAGAAACAGCTGTGTGTTTGAAGCTTTATTTATTTTTTTTATTTTTTATTTAAATAATGTAAAAATACACACATATATATTCATAACATAACACAACATAACACAATATATATATATATAGTTATATATATTAACTTCTATATACATATCTTTCTTCTTTTTTTAAAGCAAAAGATAAGAGGAAATAACTTTTTTTTTTTAACAATCTAAACGATACATATTTCCTTGTCTATATGAAGTGTACGATAAAAACATATACACATTTTTATTCTATTTAATATATGAAAGATAAAATTTTGAAGTAAAATAAGACGATAGAAGAGGAAGGAGAATAGACAAAAGTGTAAGCAGACATACGCTTCTATTTGAATGTTTCAGTTAGTTTTTGTGTTTATAACAAGTCAGTTATTAAGGATGAAAAATCTCCATTTGTTTGTAAAATAGTGAACTTGATCATATTTAAAGCTATTTTTTTAAAATTTCAGTTTTATTTTAAAAGTAAAATTGAAAGGTGGCGCAGCTCGGAATGGCTTTCTTACATTTGTTTGTATATATATGATACTTTGCACAAATAATAATGAAGTTCAGCGCATTTTTGTTTTTTGTGATGTCCAAGAACACCGAAGGTCATATTTTTTTTAGATCGAGTTCTATGGGAGTGTTCATATTAGTTTATAACATGTTTTAGTTTGACCAACAGTGTTGTGTAATAGGAAATTCACAGAATCAATTATTTACTTCTCTATGTCCATGATGCAAAAGTCATATACGTTTGAACTCACCATTTTATATTTAAACAGTTAAGTGTTTGTTGCTGCAATTCTAAGTTAACAGCTTCATTTGCATAATCGAATTTCACTCAAAGGCCCAGTAAACTTCCGAAACGGTCGTTTTTAGTTTATCAGTTTTACTCTTCCAGATGATAGAATACATGTTTATTTGATCACTGAGAGACTTTGTAAACGAAAAAATAAATATAAAGCACATTATAAGTACATAATTAAGAACGGGTTTTGTTTACAAATTAATGTTTGTCTTTTTCCGATAAACACCTTCGGCAGAAAACGGGAAGTTACGAAGCTTGTTCGGATATGATTAATTCGCTTCAGAGAGAAACATAGTATGGGGAACTGTAGGGGATGCAGTTGAAAATTAAATAACCGCTTGCGGTTAGATAGTTTTTAAGAACATCCCCTTTATTCCCCTCAGTGTATTAATGAACTGGGACCCACGAGCTAATTTATTGCACAAAAGCGACGAATCGTTCATATAAAATTAAAAATAAAATTACTTTTTAATAACTGTACTAAACAAACCACCATTGGTAACCTCTCAATATTGACTAAGATAAAGTGATATGTGACGTAATAGCGCGTATGATAGTATCACGCGTATATATAAAGGATGATCCTGAGCAAGAGTTACTAGACCAAACTAGTACTCCGTACTCATTTCAGTGCTTATACATAATATAATGCGTACTTCGTTCGATACATTTTTATTGCAGACATCAATATTTTTTTCAAGAAGAAAGAAAACCCAAAAACGATACATAATATCAGTGAAGCCATAACTTTTCGAATCTTGTTAATGAACCCCATATCTAACGGTCTTAATCCGCACACTACCACTGCGGTATTCATTTGTGTACTTCCGAACACTAGCGGAGGTACATTCGGAAAGCAACCGGGTCATTATGGAATTACAAAAATGTAAACAAAAGTTAAAAGTTCGGTCCGCTCGTCTAAGAAATACACATTTATTGAGTATTTTCAAAGCTCAAATCTATCATGTGTGCACTAGCCGTGTTTAAAGCATATGAATAAACAAGTCCACGCTGAAGCTGTATGTAAAACGAAAGTATAAGTGAAATTGTTAAAAAAAACATTAATCAGTTCACAATAACATTGACCACTATTAGAAACGTAATTTTGTTTGAAAAGGGTAATAGCTGTAATAGACAATAACCTTCTACTCTGCAAGAAATATCATTCGAAAATAAGAAGCTTATTTTGTCATATTTTTGTGTCTACGTTGATTTAAATGTCAGGGATTCGCCGCTTCCAGTTAACAGTAACACGGAACGAAGAATAATTCTACATTTGTGGTAAAACATTTTCATGTGGTGCGAATTGGTAATTGTATTCCGTGTTAATTAATGGTACATGCCCATGTGGTGCGAGTTGGTTATTGTAGTCCGTATTTATTAATGGTACATGCCCATGTGGTGCGAGTTGGTAATTGTATTCCGTATTTATTAATGGTACATGCGCATGATCTGTGTTTACAGAAACCGTGTGGTGCGAGTTAGTAATTGTTTTCCGTGTTTATTAATGGAACATGCCCATGTAGTGCAAGTTGGTAATTGCATTCCGTATTTATTAAAGGTACATGCCTATGTGGTACGAGTTGGTAATTGAATTCCGTATTTATTAGTAGTACATGCGCGTGATATCTGTTTACACAACCCGTGTGGTGCGAGTTGGTAATTGTATTCCGTATTTATTAATGGTACATGCCCATGTGGTGCGAGTTGGTAATTGTATTCCGTGTTTATTAATGGTACATGCACATGATCTCTGTTTACAGAATCGTATGATGCGAGCTGATAAGTGTATTCCGTGTTTAATAATGGTACATGCGCGTGATATTTGTTTACGCAACCGTGTGGTGCGAGTTGGTAATTGTTTTCCGTATTTATTAATGGAACATGCCCATGATCTCAATTACAGAACCGTGTGGTGCGAGTTGGTAATTGCATTTCGTGTTTATTAATGGTACTTGCCCATGATCTCTTTTTACATAACCGTGTGGTGCGAGTTGATAATTGTATTCCGTCTTTATTAATTGTACATGCCCATGATCTCTGTTTACAGAACGCCGGGACCGATTAGCTCAGTTGGTTGCGCGTCTGACTATCAATACAGGGGTCGTGATTTCGAATCCCCCGCCCGGCAACAGTCTCCGTGATGATTGATATACGACATTGTGTCTCATTAGCATTCGTCTCTCACCACTGATTCAAGTGGGAGAGTTATCAGTAACTTTCTGAAAGGGATGTGCTCGAGTACTGGTTAATCCCAGGAAACAGTGGTTAGGTTAACTGATCGTCTGTTAGCCCTCGATGGCATAAAAATGACGCTAATTATTCAAGCAATCAATCAATCTGTTTACAGAACAATGTGGTGCGAGTTGGTTATTGTATTCCGTGTTAATTAATGATAAATGCGTTTGATCTCTGTTTACAGAACCGTGTGGTGCGAGTTTGCAATTGTATTCCGTATTTATTAATAGTACATGCCCATGTTGTGCGAGTTGGTAATTGTATTCCGTATTTATAAATGGTACATGTGCGTGATCTCTGTTTACAGAACCATGTAGTGCGAGTTGGTAATTGTATTCCGTGTTTATTATTGGTACATTACCATGGTCTCAGTTTACAGAACAGTGTGGTGCGAGTTGGTAATTGTATTCAGTGTTTATTAATGGTACATGCCCATGATCTCTGTTTACAGAACAGTGTGGTACGAGTTGGTAATTGTATTCCGTGTTTATTAATGGTACATGCCCGTGGTCTCTGTTTACAGAACCGTGTGGTGCGAGTTAGTCATTGTATTTCGTGTTTATTAATGGTACATGCCCATGATCTCTGTTTACAGAACAGTATGGTGCCAGTTGGATATTGCATTCCGTGTTAATTAATGGTACATGCCCATGATCTCTGTTTACAGAACAGAGTGGTGCGAGTTGGTTATTGCATTCCGTGTTTATTAATGGTACATGCCCGTGGTCTCTGTTTACAGAACCATGTGGTGCGAGTTAGTCATTGTATTTCGTGTTTGTTAATGGTACATGCCCATGATCTCTGTTTACAGAACCATGTGGTGCGAGTTAGTAATTGTATTCTGTGTTTATTAATGGTACATGCCCATGATCTCTGTTTACAGAACCGTGTGGTGCGAGTTGGTTATTGCATTCCATGTTTATTAATGGTACATGCCCATGATCTCTGTTTACAGAACCGTGTGGTGCGAGTTGGTTATGGTATTCCGTGTATATCAGCAGTACATGTGCATGATTTATGTTTTCAGGACTATGTGATTCGAGTTGGTAATTGTATTCCGTGTTTATCAACAGTACATGCGCATGATTTATGTTTTCAGGACAATGTAATGTGAGTTGATAATTGTATTCCGTGTTTATCAATGGTACATGCGTATGATGTCTGTTTACAGAACCATATGATGCAAGACGGCAATTGTATTCCGTATTTATGAATATTTTATAGGCATGCTCTCTGTTTACAGACCCGTGTGATGCGGAATGGAATATGTATGACAGGTCGTGTTATTACTTTGTGTCAGAACGCATGCAATGGAATGAAAGTAAAGCAAACTGTGAGTCGCTTAGCAGTAAATTGGTTGAGATAGACAATCAAGACGAAAACCAATTCTTGAACGACACGTTGGGCACGTTTGGGATAGTGGAAGCCTGGATTGGGTTGAACGACAAAGCAGTGGAAGGTAGTTTCGTCTGGCCGTCTGGAATGCCGCTGAAATATATCAATTTTCAACCTGATGAACCAAACGCGCGTGGGGACGAACACTGTGTTCAGTATATTGCATCTGGTAATTGGTCAGCCGCATGGAATGATATCGCTTGTGAATATTCTTACGCAAGCGTGTGTGAAAAAATCCATTATTGATCAAAATGGTTTCGAAAATCGAATACAGAGCGTATAATAAAATAAATACATTTGTATATACATAGCAATTAGAAATAAAAACATCGGTCGGTCATTTCCGCTTACGTACGGATAAACTACAAGGACGAAATCAGCCATAATTTTCGAATGAGACCTTCCACATTGTGGTGATTCAATAAACTTTCCATCATTGACGGAACAGAAAATTATAGGTGATGCATCTTTAAAATGCAAGATTAAATCATGATTTTTTACATTGAACTTTCACGCAATTTCCCAATTCTTTGATATTGTGCTGATATGTAAAAGTAGAAATTCCGAATAAAACTTCTTAAAGGTGATATTGTACATCCCGTATTCCGTACAGGATTCTTTATTTTAAACTTTCTGGTTCACACCATCAAAATTTAATATTAGATCTTGAATACATGAAAACAGTATGTGTAATACGTTTGCTTCCATTATGATCCCGGGCCTGATTAGCTCAGTCGGTTACGCGTCTGACTATCAATCCAGGGGTTCGAATCAACAATCTCCTTGATGATTGATATACGACATTGTGTCTCATTATCATTCGTCTCTCACCGCTGATTCAAGTGGAAAAGTTATCAGTTACTTGTGTAGATGGGGTGTGCTCGAGTACTGGCTAATCCCAGGAAATATTGCTTAGGTTAACTGATCGTCTGTTAGCCCTCGATGGCATAAAAATGACGCTAAATATTCAATCAATCAATCTACCATTATGATCACGAGAATTGGACAAAAATACGTATTCTAATTTCGAAAGCACTGTGGAATATTATGCCATTGAAGTTAGAACGCGTTTATCAAATGTCTTATGGTATATTATGAAAGGCATTAAGACAGATGTGGATATACCAATTAACGTTATAAACTTGATCCTCTTATAATGAGAGAGAGTAATGACCAAATTTTAATTAACAATTTTCAAAGCGAACATACTCCAAACAGTAATAAAACTTATGATAGAAAGTCCTAGCTGAGTCACTGACAGTAGTATAACTAGCAAACTAAAGGCTCAAGTCCAGGCTTTGTCCGGAGTACCGCAGGGACAGTCATTGGTTCCCTACTTTTCCTTGTGTTTATAAACGACCTCCTTCACACTCGAATCTGTTGACAGTACACTCTTTAAAGAAGCAGTGACTATGACGAGACCTTCTCCAGAAACATCCCTTGAGACTTGGAAACATACCTGACAAATCAATCCTTCCAAATGTACAATACTACAAACTAAATGTTAAAGATAGTCATACACACCAATTTCAAGCTGCATGACAACGTCGAAGAAGTGGAAGAAGTTAGCAAATACCTGGAAGTGATCATTAAAACAAACCTACAATGGGACAAGCACATCCAAACTGTAGTTTGTGAAGTACACAAGAACACCCTTGGCTTCACCAGAAGGAACCTCAGAAGATGCACACCTGCAGTAAAACCAGTCATCCGCACTGCAGTGGTAAGATCATCATGGATTACGGATGCAAGGTTTTGGACACGTCTGACCAAACGGGAATCAAGACACTGAATGCACTTCAACGGCATGCTGCATGTTATGTTTTCAATGACTACTATAGCGAATTCCCAGGGTGCGGCACAAGACTGGTTAAGGACCGTAACGAGGAGCCGCTAGAAGCCAGAAGGAAAGAAAACAGGCTTTCAATGAACATGTAGTATAAAATTCAACACGGTTTAGTAGACATCCATGACAACCGATACCTGCGTAAAAGTGACAGTCGCAACTGAAGGCAACACAGGTTCTACCAGGAAATAATACAAGACGGCACATATGGCAACTCATTCTTCCCCAGGACAGCAAGGGACTGGATCCCATTCAGAGTAGTGTTTGCCGCCTCACTGGACGAGTTCAGATCCCTCTTTCGGGTGTGAACTGTCTGACCGAATCGAAACTCAGAGATTGTACATACTTTTAAATGTAAATTGCCATTGGCAAATGATGTATGCCACCACTATGACATGTTTCAATCGCTGAGTTATTTACGATCTTGAGGAAGAAGAAGAAGAAGACGAAGAAGAAAAAAAAGAAGAAGAAGAACTCTTGAATTCTGGTCAGTTGGATTACTAGTAACTCCTGCCAAGTCAAACTCCATCCCATGATACTCTTCTAACAATCCACTTACCTACCTTTTAATGACGTTTGTAGGTCTTGACGATGGCATAGAAATTAGACTAGTATTCTGTGTGACTATATCGGAATAACAGGAAAACATTTTGAATGAGTATTTTCATTTTTTTCTCCAACAGAACATAATGTGTTGTTTACAACAATCCTAAGTTCAACTGGAACAACAACACTGCTGGTGTGCCACAAGGGTTTGTCTTAGGGCCTATACTCTTCTTGATTTACAATTAGGACATTGTTTCTAACATCGATTCCAAACTAAGATTATTGCGGATGATAATATATTTTTCTAATTGTTTATAAACCAGCTGTTATTCCACAATCAACACCTGAAAGATATAAGAAAGTGGTTATATCGTTTGATAGTAACACTTCATTTGTCATTATATTGACAGGAAAATTTCCCGCGCCAGGTGTCACTCGTCATGACTAAAGGATGAGTGGAGATTTCCTACCATGTTATGAAAAGTTTTTATTGCATTTGGTTGAGGAAAAAAACATGGTTTCGCCTCATGTTATGACCATCTAACAACACTTCAATCGTTGCATTATAACCCCGTTTTAATCCCTTTCTTTGTCAGCTTGGTTAGCGTTAAGAAGGGCTTCAATAAAAAATCGAACGGATTCATCATGTTTGTCTTAATGGCATTTAATTATTATTTTTTTTTTATTTTTTTAGGTTTTGCATTAAAATGTAATTGTACAACATTTTTATTTCTGTCCTCTTGTTTATGTAGTTGGTCCCACCATGCACAACATGTACATGTCTTCGTAAACATACATGACGTGGAGATCTTGCAGTATCAGACAGGTACTCTCATCAATTTTTCTTCAAATCCGGAGTCACTGTTTTGTTCAATATCGCAAATGACTTCATGGTTAAGAACAATTAGATACGCGGTCTCCAATCGGTTAGATTAACCGTTACATTAAAAAAAGTTATCTCATGTGTAATTCAGGATTCACAAAATGCTCCGGGCCTTGGTGGTACCAAGTTCCCGACTTCTCCGAGTAAATCTTATAAAATCAATGTTTCAGCTGCTAAATTGAATATTGGGAGGCAGCTTAGAGAATTGAATGATTCCATTAGGCTGCCAGATAAATGAACAGTTCAAACAAAATTTTATAATGGAATTGTCGGTTTAAAACCGAATAGCGATGGGATTAGTTTACTTCTAAATAATACATTTTTACATAACCCTATAAAATTTTGTCTTCAAGAAAAGGAAATGATAAGCAAATGCTGTTAGTGATACAATGCATACAGTTGTTACAATATATTTGTTATATCAACCACCAAGTGCAAGTGTTGATCCGAAATTCTTGATGCTTTCATTACACAATCCCTATCATATTCTATGCTTTTGGCGATTTTAATGCCTATAATTACATAATTTTTCATGCGGTAGTAAGACATTAGTAATGGAGGTAATAAAGTTGAGCTTTTTTAAATCAATATAACTTTTTCTATATGATGACAATAAATCTCATACATATTTACACCCTGCTTCAGAATCGAAAACTTCCATCGATTTATTAGTTTGTAAGTCAAGGCTTTGAATTTTCATGGAGTGTTGATGACTTCCACTGTGAGGATGACCACTTCCCAATATTTCTTGAAATATACTCAAACGCAAAAGAAAGTGTGCACATTTATATTTTTGATTTTCTGAAAATCCAATGATGGAATACTATCGTGTGGTATCAGTTTTTAGCTGATTCAATTACCTTTCTAACCAATATGTTTATTTTATTATTTTAGATTTTGATAAAACGTACGACGCGTCTACGTGGATTAGGGTCAAAATACAAAATACAAAATACACAAATATCCAAAGGAATGTTTTCTTGCGTAGAGTCACCTCTGCCCGGCATCATTAAGGCCTCAACTATACATGTGTGAAAGAACTTTATACTTTGTAGAATTAAAATAATCAAAAAATAAAAAGTGCACACTTTCTTTTCCGTTTGAGTAGACATGTATATGATCGTGCGGATGTAAAGACATTATTGATAAAGTGCTACAATCAATTAATGTTTAACGCAATATAATCTCTGTTTTTATGATAAATATACTGAAAAGAGATGTACATCATTTGTCATGTTAAGGAACGTTAATTAATTTGTCAATTCCTTATATAATAAGTTTGTGAAGAAGTAAATTTTCTTTGAAAACCCGTTGGCGGGTTTCTTGTTTTTGTTGTTCAAATATAATTTTAATATTTCACCGATTCATTCGGTTATTTCTTTGTACATTGTTTTAGATGACGTTTTAACAGTGTTTAATAAATCGTCACCAACTCATCTATTAACATTTGCGCCCACAAATGACCTATGCAAGTGTCGACATGCCGTAAACTACTATTCATTTATTCATCCATTTATTCATTCATTCATTCATTCATTCATTCATTCATTACTTTTATTGACGACTATCTTTAGGGTTTGTTCTGTTATTACAATCTGAAAGATATAATAAAGTGGTTCTATCGTTTGATGGTAATACTTCAATGGCCATTATATCTTCTTAAGCTTAAGCCTTTGTTTCTTGCTTAAGCCTTTGTTTTTAGCTTAAACCTTTGTTTCTAGTTTAAGCCTTTGTTTCTTGTTAAAACCTTTGTTTCTATCTTAAGCTCTTTGTTTCTAGTCTAAGCCTTTGTTTCTAGTTTAAGTCGTTGTTTCTAGCTTAAGCCTTTGTTTCTAGTTTAAGCCTTTGTTTCTAGTTTAAGCCTTTGTTCTGGTATAAGCCTTTGTTTCTATCTTAAGCCTTTGTTTTTAGGTTCAGCCTTTGTTTCTAGCTTCAGCATCTGTTTTCTAGTTTAAGCCTTTGTTTCTGGTCTAAGCCTTTGTTTCTATCTAAAGCCTTTGTTTCTATCTGAAGCATTTGTTTTTAGCTTTAGCCTTCGCATCTAGCTTAGGCCTTTGTTTTTTGCTGAAGCCGTTGTTTTTAGCTTAAGCATTTGTTTCTAGCTTAAGCCTTAGTTTTTAGCTTAAGCCTTTCTTTCTAGTTTAAGCCTTTGTTTCAAGCTTAAGTCCATAAGTCTTTGTTACTAGTTTAAGCCTTTGTTACTAGTTTAAGCCTTTGTTTCTAGCTTAAGCCTTTGTTTCTAGTTTAAGCCTTTGTTTCAAGCTTAAGTCCATAAGTCTTTGTTACTAGTTTAAGCCTTTGTTTCTAGCTTAAGCCTTTGTTTCTAGCTTAAGCATTTGTTTCTAGTTAAAGGTTTTGTTTCTAGCTTAAGCATTTTTTTTCTAGTTTAAGCCTTTGTTTCTAGCTAAAGCCTTTATTTCTATCTTAAGCCTTTGTTTTTAGCTTAAGCCTTTATTTCTAGCTTAAGCCTTTGTTTCTAGCTTAAGCATCTGTTTCTAGCTAAAGCCTTTGTTTCTAGCTTAAGCATTTGTTTCTATCTGAAGCCTTTGTTTTTATCTGAAGCCTTTGTTTCTAGCTTAAGCCTTTGTTTCTATCTGAAGCCTTTGTTTCTAGCTTAAGCATTTGTTTCTATCTGAAGCCTTTGTTTCTAGCTTAAGCCTTTGTTTCTAGCTTAAGCATCTGTTTCTAGCTAAAGCCTTTGTTTCTAGCTAAAGCCTTTGTTTCTAGCTAAAGCCTTTGTTTCTATCTGAAGCATTTGTTTTTATCTGAAGCATTTGTTTTTATATTATGCTCCAAAATTTTGTTATAATATGATATAATTATATATCATATTATATAACAATATATGGTTGAACCATTATAATTTTATAAGATTATTTTATTTAGATTAGGTAATTTCACAGAAATTAAATTCTGCAGTATATATATTTATTCAAACTTTGGTTATTTCACACTTCTGTAATTAATAAAACAACACCAATTATATATATATATTTGGCTGTCCAAGTCTACATTTTTGTGGGTTTATCTACAAAGAGTTATAAAAACTTTATTTACACCTTCAAAGTTTTTTTGGTAATAACCTGTCAACTTGTTGGTACTAACAGATGGCATAATCCTTTAGAAGTACTAGGTGTCAAAGCTTTTAGCAAGCCTTGAAATGCAAACATATTGTGTAACAAAGTAATAACTGATTAACCAATTTCCTTTGTTTGAATAACAATAAGCCAACCTAGAAATGGCCTTTACTATATAATTTGAAGACATCGCTTTGCAAGTCATACTACTTCTGACTGCAAAGAAATAAAGATCACGAATTTAACAGATGTCTTCTTCTCCATATTCCAGGTATGTGCATTTTATATGTTTAGTAATATTTGTTGGTTAATATATGTTTTACTACATGGTTTAAAAAATACTGCATCTGTTTGTATGGCATTTTCGAATTATGAAAATGTTTAATCATGATAGTGTACTATGAAATGTGTACAAACGTTTAATGATCAAGTGATTTGAAATTTCTAATGCAAAGAAATTACTACAAGAATTTATGTTGAATTTACATGGGAATATCTCATATTGTTGAGACATAACGAACATGTTTTACTAGATTTTTGGGTTTCTACTATTGATACTACAAATTCTAGATCACATAAACATTTTCTTCAAATATGTGTAATATGTTGAGAGTATCATACTTCAAACTTCAGTTATTTTTACATTCATTTTAATATTTTGATCGAAGTAAAGAAATCAATTGGATAACTCTTAAAATGAAATTTAGTTAAAAAGTAAAGGTTATTAGAGATTTATATTTGACTTGTGTCACTAATAACTCTCATTTAGCCAAGTGAGAATTTATAATTAGGATTTTCCCAAAATCACATGTTTTAAAGACAGTCATTATGCTTTAGTTTTAGTTTTGTTTTAGTATTGTGTTTGTATATAATATATACTACTTCTGACTGCAAAGAAATAAAGATCACCAATTTAACAGATGTCTTCTTCTCCATATTCCAGAATCCCGATCGTGATATTATAAAATGTCACTACACAGAGTGTAAAACAATATACACAAAAAGTACATACAGAGTGTAAAAAGTTCTACACAAAGTGTAAAAGCGCTCCTAGATACATTACAAAAAGTAAAAAAAAGTAATAATTACGCAACGTGAAATTTAGCTTAAGCCTTTGTTTCTATCTTAAGCCCTTTGTTTCTAGCTTAAGCCATTGTTTCTAAATTTAACCTTTGTTTCTAGCTGAAGTCATTGTTTTTAACTTAAGTGTTGTTTTTAGCTTATGTATTTGTTCCTATCTTAAGCATTTGTTTCTAGGATAAGCCTCGACATCTAGCTTAAGCATTTGTTTCTAGCTTAAGCATTTGTTTCTAGCTTAAGCCTTCACATCTAGCTTAAGCCTTTATTTCTAACTGAAGTCTTTGTTTTTAGCTTAAGCCTTTTTTTTTAGCTTAAGCCTTTGTTTTTAGCTTAAGGTTTGGTTTCTGGTTTAAGCCTTTGTTTCTAGCTTAAGGTTTGCTTTCTGGTTTAAGCCTTTGTTTCTAACTGAAGCCTTTGTTCTCGATTAAGCCTTTGTTTCTAGCTTAAGCCTTTGTTCTAGCTTAAACCTTTGTTTCTAGCTTAAGTATTTGTTCTAGCTTAAGCCTTTGTTTCTAGCTTAAGCCTTTGTTCTAGCTTAAGCCTTTGTTTCTAGCTGAAGCCTTTGTTCTAGCTTAAACCTTTGTTCTAGCTTAAGCCTTTGTTCTAGCTTAAGCCTTTGTTTCTAGCTTAAGCCTTTGTTCTAGCTGAAGCCTTTGTTCTAGCTGAAGCCTTTGTTCTAGCTTAAGCCTTTGTTTCTAGCTTAAGCCTTTGTTCTAGCTGAATCCTTTGTTTCTAGCTGAATCCTTTGTTCTAGCTGAAGCCTTTGTTCTAGCTTAAGCCTTTGTTCTAGCTTAAACCTTTGTTCTAGCTTAAGCCTTTGTTCTAGCTTAAGCCTTTGTTTCTAGCTTAAGCCTTTGTTCTAGCTGAAGCCTTTGTTCTAGCTGAAGCCTTTGTTCTAGCTTAAGCCTTTGTTTCTAGCTTAAGCCTTTGTTCTAGCTTAAGCCTTTGTTTCTAGCTGAAGCCTTTGTTCTAGCTTAAGCCTTTGTTCTAGCTTAAGTCTTTGTTTCTGTATAAATTGATGGTGTTGATACATTATTATAGCCTAAGGTTCCAATGAACCTCATCTGCATTTTGCGATGTTTCGACTTTGTTTAGTAGTTAAACGATTGATGCATTTAAAAAAAGAAAACAATATTCAAGTCATTGCATTTAATGTTTATTATATTCATTTCGGCCATCCCCTTGAAACGCTGAATTGCATTATATTTCGATGACTTTGTACCACTGTGTTAAATGACAACGTATACATGTAGTAATGTGTTAGACATGAATTGTAATTCATATAAAACACATACAGAAAATACTTTTTAAGTATAATAATAATAATAATAATAATAATAATAATAATAATAATAATAACACGTAATAGTTAGTGTTCATTAAGTAAAGAATTAACAATTAAGAAATGGGAGCGACCAGGTTTTTTTAATTGTTTAATATTTACTAAATGAACGCTAACTGGCTTAGTGTTAAACGTCATTTGACTGATAGTTTCACGTCATTTGACTGACTGTGGGAGTAGCTACGATGAAAGCTGAGATGACTGAGTTGATATTTGCTGACGCGGCTTTGTATTTTGTACATGACTCGTTTGGAATTGAATCAAGGGCGGAGTCTGTGCAGTGCTATTCACGCGTGCACAGTGATGATGAACTACTTAATAATTAAGAACGAACATAATAATTAAGTAATTCTGTAGGCTGTTTCAACAAATAAGAGCGACACAATTTTGAAAATTGAAGCGATTCCATTGGTTGTCAAATGAGGTTAAACACTAAATAAAAATAAACAAAAAAAAAACAACAAAAAAACACTTAAAACAAAAAATGTTATCAACTAGTTCAATGTGCTCATTGTGAGCATGGACTATAAGTTGATTGATTTAAAGTACAATATTTTGTACCTTTTGTAATAATAACATTTAATTTCAGTTAATACGCAGTAAATGTTTACTAGTCTTTTAAACGTCTGTTTGTTTAATATATACGTATGTGAATGTAGTCAAATATATCATAATTTTCAACATAAAATTAAATCGTTTCTGCCAATAGAATCTTTTGAGTACACAAAGGATGATATGGTTTTGGTTAAATAGATTATTGAAACCTTTCTGTAATGAGGCGGGGCCATTGAAAGAAAATACGATGTGCATCTTCAGCATCGTGTCCACTTTCGCATGTTGCTGTTTAATGCAAGTTGTTTAAGTACACATTAGTATTTAAGTAACTACAGTTTACTGCGTAAACGTATATGGTAAAGATATATCTTTATATTATCATCTCCTCTATCGGTCCTGTTTATAATTTATCGAGTACTTGTTCCAGGCAGAGGGGTACGATCCTTCCCAAGCCAGCCCCTCCCCCCCTCCCCCATGTGGCGACCCGTGCGGTTGGCTAAAGGAATCCTGTTGTGTGTTTCACAAATATATATATATTGGAAATACAATCATTTTACGTGGCGATCAAAATTTAAACAAACCACATAGTATTTGTCAAATAGACTGACGGCGATTTTTGTAACTTCTACGGTAACCACACCACTTTGGTCCGAATATAAAGTCAAGATGGGATCAATCGTTCTGTCATGATATATTCTTGGATCATATTTTATCATGTATAATCTTTTCTCAAATTATTTCATCACCTTTAACTTCTTTTCATAATCATTTACATGTTCATAGTTTTGTCCCATACATAAACTTCTAATAACCTTCCACGGAAATCCTTGTCAAAACTGTCATGGTTTATTGGCTAGTCTTGTGAAGTAAAGTACTATATGGTTATACGTAAGCCACTTTGAGATGGATGTCTGTGCGGTTCTTGTCTTGTCAGGACTTGTATTTACGTCTATCGCAGCATGTGTCCCTTTGTCGGACTCCGAGGCGGGTGAGAGACGTGGACAACGAATTAAGCACAAGCTAATTATAGCTTCAAAAATGCACGAAGAAGAAAAGTCACTCAAACAAACTTCCAGATTCCATTCCTGGAAAAGTGCCGCTTCCAGTTGTATACAGTCTGGTGTTTAACTGGAAGATGTCGAAACCTCATACCCAGCAGGTCCTACTCATGCTCAATGGGAGTCAGGTCTGGTGACATCACTGGCCATGGGAGGACGTTGATAACATTGACGGTGCGCAAGAACTGCTGTATTACACACGAAATGTGGGGCCTTGAGTTGTCCTTCTTGGTGGAATCTCATATCACAAAGGGATATTATTAAAAGACAGTGGTACGGTCAATGCGATCACGGTGCCCTAGCTGTATAGCCGCCAACAGGCGTCATGCTTGACATCGACAAAACATGTACTTTTTGTCTGAGAGTGTGTGACGGTTACTGTGTTTACATGGATTTGCTTTGTCATACAATTTCATGTGTGTCATGAATTTCCATAAATTTGATATTTCTCTCTAAGTATATTTTATTTTATTTCAACAACCTTTAACCATTTCCGAAAAATTGTCAGGTGCAAAACTTTTGCCACGTATAGTTGCTCTTGCTTGCATTTGTGTACAATTTATCTTCAACATGGAAAATATGTTACAGACGACAGTCACACAATTAACGTCAAATCTGTTAATTGAGAGATAATTGCATGTCAAATTTGACCGTTTATTACGCAACATAACTGCACAAGTGACATCATGTAATAACATGCACGGCATATAATCGTCTAGACCCGACAAGTAATGGGAATATGACATATTATTGTGCGCGGTATTCTATTTTGCTTCAGTTAATTATATCTCCCGACCCCCCAATATTTTTATTAAAACCAAATAAATGCATATGCAATCTGAACACTAGTTAAATGTTCCTGGCAGCCATATGCACTACCTCCTCCCAACCAAGTATAACTGAAACGCTTCTAAACCTATTCATTTAATATTTTGTTGTCATGTATTGTTGTTATATATTGTTGTGTATTGTTGTTTTATGTATTGTTGTTATGTATTGTTGTGTATTGTTGTTTTTATGTATTGCTACTATGCATTTTTGTTATGTATTATTGTTATGTATTTTTTTATGTATTTTGGTTGTATATTGTTGTTGTTTATTGTTTAATGTATTTTTGTTGTATATTTTTGTTGTGTTTTGTTGTTGCATATTGTTGTTATGTGTTGTTGTAATGTAGTGTTGTCATCTATTGTTGTTTTGTATTGTTTTTTTATGTTTTGATGCTGTGTATTGTTATTATATATTGTTTTATGTATTTTGGTTGTATATTGTTGTTGTGTATTGTTTAATGTATTTTGTTATATATTGTTGTTGTGTATTGTTGTTAAGTATTTTTTTTTAAATATTTTGGTGCTGTGGATTGTTGATATATATTGTTTTGTGTATTTTGGTTGTATATTGTTGTTGTGTATTGTTTAATGTGTTTTGTTGCATATTGTTGTTGCATATTGTTGTTATGTGTTGTTGTCATGAAGTGTTGTCATCTATTGTTGTGTATTGTTGTTATGTATTGTTTCTTATGTTTTGTTGCTGTGTATTGTTGTTATATATTGTTTTATGTATTGTGGTTGTATATTGTTGTTGTATATTGTTTAATGTATTTTGTTGTATATTGTTGTTGTGTATTGTTGTTGCATAGTGTTGTTATGTGTTGTCCTGTAGTGTTGTCATCTATTGGTGTGTATTGTTGTTATGTATTGTTTTTTTTATATTTTGGTTCTGTGTATTGTTGTTATATATTGTTTTTGTATTTTGGTTGTATATTGTTGTTGTGTATTGTTTAATAGATTTTGTTGTATATTGTTGTTGTGTATTGTTGTTGCATACTGTTGTCATGTGTTATTGTCTTGTATGTTAATTGTGGCCGTGCGGGAATTCGAACTTCGCGATTCCTGGATTGATAGTCAGACGCACTACCGACTGAGCTAACCGGGTCAGACTGTAGAATTGGAAAAACATA